>CM052716.1:239948-314450 GCA_028551405.1 Uromys caudimaculatus
AAAAAAAAAAAAAAAAAAAAAAAAAAAAAAAAAAAAAAAAAAAAAAAAAAAAAAACCTATTAGCTACCCAGGGCTAAAGGGTCTGAAATGCTGGACCAGGTCAGGCATCTGCTGCCATCCCCTCCTGCCCTCTTCCTTCTTTCTAATCTCAGTGCTTCACAAACACAGTCCTGCTGACTGCTGAATAAAGGTGTGCTTCCACAGATGGGGATGCAGGCATCTTTCTGTACCCTTCTTATATCCTGGTCTACTCACACTTTCTTGACTCAGTTGCCTTAGGCCCTGTAGGAGGAACTAGTAGGCTTAAGGGTCATAAGAGAGATGCTTTTAAGGAGTACACTTTCCCGGAGAAGTTTATGAACTGGTCACATACAAGAAATAGGAGACAGACGCCTCCACAGTAGATGGGCGGGGTGTGCTGAAGTCCACATTGACCATATTGTCCGTACTTGGGGAGCGAATGAAGGCCAGGGACCCACGGCGCTCTCCCTACAAGAAGAACATAGACTCATTAGCACTCAAGGATGACCCTTAGGCAGCACGTGCCATGTAGAAGTCAAATGATCCTGTGACCAAGCTCAAGGGTCTGTGGACTCTGGCAAGCAGAGATGGAGCTCAAGGAAGATCAGCCTTCCTGGGACCCTGTCCAATGTCCCTAGACACTTTGCAGCTCAGCAAGGGCCAAGATACAGAGTAAGAGCTGGGATTGGGTCCATGTAGAGGTCATCAAAGCCTCACTTGAGAGAAGCAGAGCTAAAAGTTGAGCAGGAAAAAACCAACCAAACAAAAAACAGTAGGTAGAAACAAAATCTCTTAAAGGACACAAGAGTATCTAGGGTAGACCACCAGTGGCAATAGCCATGGGGTTGGGACCTATGTCTATTTATAAAGGATGCCATGGAGCCCAGACAGGAGTGGGCGAGTCATGAATGCACTGACCACAAGACAGTCACATGTGTGTCATAGAAGGATTTAATACAAATATATACAATATATGTGTCTATGATTTATTTATGCATACATGTGTTCATGACTATATATATATACATATACATACATATATATACATATATACACACACACACATATATATAATACATATATATACATATATGTATTAGTTTACATGTACTTGGGTATGTGTGTGTTCATAGATGTAAATGTGAGCATTACTATACACATTTGGGTGTACATGTATCAGCATGAACACATGAGGCTGCTCCTTAAGGTCATCAGCCAGTAGAAAATATCTACCAGCTTGTCTGAGTACAATGTATATGTGTGAATAGGTAGAGGACCTGGGCCCATTACCCATTTTCCAACGTCTTTCATTGTTTTTAGGGAAAATACAGACATTCATACTCTTCTAGAGCCCGGTCTCTATGATCAGGAGGATTTGGTTTCTACCAAACCCACAGCATCTAGATAGTCACTGTACCTATGCCTCTGATTCTTGACTGACAGGGAACTCTAACATGCCCTACTCCTAGAGTGCAACTCCACAATTCACAAGAGCATTTGCAGTGAGCCATTCAAGCACAGTGCACAAGGGTCACTCATCACTGCCCCACTGCCTATGCCCGAGGCTGCATCTATTTCTTACTTTAGCCTTCAACTTCAGCAGAGGGATAAATGGGATAGTCTAGTACCTCAGCCACATAGCTAATAGCATCCTTCAAATTCAGCTCATGAAAAACATTCAGGATCCGATCTCGAGATTTTTGAGCAGATCTTCTCATGAGGACTTTGCTGAGGAACTTCCTATCAAAATTGGACCACCTGGGGGACAAAAGATCACATCAGCACTGGGAGTCTGGGGCTGTCTGCCCCACATAGATTAGAATGAGGTCAGAACAGGCAGAGCTAGTCAACATAGGACCATCCTTTTTTCCTCCTGTATTTTATTTATTGTAACAACCTAAAAGAGAGTTTTAAAGTGAAAGGTCGTTATGCCACCTCAGGTCTCATTCTTTGCTTTCTCCTATTTTTTGGCAGTGGCTGGAATGAAACTATAGGCTTTTTTTTTTTTTTACAAAAGTAACAAAATGTACAAGTGGCCATCTGACCCTCCAAGTGTTGTGAGGACAGGGCCAAGGTTGAGACAGCAGCAGCCATTGTTCCAACTCCTGAGACATTGCTGTCTAGGGTGTGTTGCTGAAGTTAACTCTGCAGCCTCACGTACTCCAGGTAATTATCTCAAAACAGATACTAACAAGGGTGAGATAAGTGTTTCTGTCATATAGTCTTAAGTACCACTTTATGTTATAGTAAAATACAAGTGATTCCTGTTTCATAAACAAAATAATTTTAAATACTGACTAACACATCTTTCCCCTGTTAATAGAATAGAGACGTAATCTATTTTCATGGTTTTTAATTCCTACATTATTTAAGTTTAGCATTAATTGGTCAGTAAAAGGGTGTCTTTCTATATGCCTGGGAAGATCGTCAGGAATAAGATTACGGTCCCAGGTTTGTTGGATGCTCTATCCTCTTTGTTAGCATTAACTTTGTTTTTCACCTGCTTGCACCTGGAAGTGTAGTGCACATTTAAGCCTTGGAATGGGGGCTCATGCACCATAACAAAGTGTCCATATGTTCATCCTTCTCTCCAATATAACTTCAGGGGCAGTGTGGAACCCAGACAATTTGTCTCTGGCTCTTTTAAATAGAGGTCCTCCAGAAATTGTGTTTTGTGGTTCTTGAGTTGTGATATCACATTCGTGTGGCTTCCAGTGTTCTCAGTGGCCCTCTCTGCACCTATGGGACCCATTGTTCTGTATTTGAGGGGTCATGGGTAGAAGGGGGAATGTTACAACTTGGGCTACTTACTTATCTCTGAGGTAATTGTGTCCAATTTGTCCTGAGATGTCCTCAATGGCTGAGAGGATGTGGTCGAAAGCCTTTCAGAGGAAAATAAACTTAACTAGCCATCCTTCCTCACCCACAGCCTACCCCCACACCTTGTCTTCCCAGACCATGTCTTCCCAGACTGTACACTTCGACCTTCTCCCTACCCGGCCATGTAGCTTCTCGTTGAGCTTTGGCTCACGCTGCTCACTCCTCTTCACCTTCAGCCACTGCACCAGGGGCTTAATGGTCAGACCCTGAAAGACAGCCTCACTAATTCTGGTGCCAGGCAGGATCCCCAACTCCCCACCCCCACCAGGGGCCTCTAAGCTCAAACCAGACAGACATTAGATCTCTTCTTCCACTGTAAACAGGCTAGGGACCCATGAATCCATTAGCACTGCCCTATAAAAAGGTGCTCCAAAGCCCCTGTGCTGTGGATGTTTATACGAGCATCAGAACCTACAGTGGTCACTTTGGCCAGCCAGATGCAAAGGGCCTGACCAATCAGCATTGCAGATGTAACTAGGTCTGCTCTCATCAGTTCTGGCCAGGAATTAGCACTTTAAGGACAAATTGTGCTATGTCCCCTGTGGGGCCACATGAAAACCTACAAAATGCTCCTAATTACTAAAATTACAAAAACCAATTAAAGTGTAGAATCTGGAAACAATCAAGCTACAGGGTTGAGCCCTGTAGGGCCAGCTGCTCTTAGTTGGGATCAAAGTTTGGATACCCTGAGGCAGGGTCCTGGGCAAGCTGAGACACACCTGAAAGATGACTGTGAAGAAGACCACAATGAGAGTGGTGCTGACAAACAGATTTTTCTCCTTGACTTTTTTTTCATCCAGAAGTACCACCAAGGCATAGGCCACTGCCCCACGCAGGCCACCATAGGACATGACTACTTGGTCAATGGTCTCTAGCTGCACCATGCGGTATCGATTCAGGATCCAGGTCTGCAGAACAACACCTGTAGCGAGAGGTCACTCAGCTCCATGGCTGCTTCCCTCGTGGCCTTCCCTCATGGCCTTTTGCCCCTCTGTCCCTCAGCTGACTGGAAAGGATGGACAGTGGGTCTATCCCAAGGACACTACTAGTCAGTCCTCTATAGGATGAGGCAATAATGCTATTCTCACCCCAGCTCCCAGCTCCCATTTCTTGATCCCTTTGTGCCACTTTGATCCCCATGCTTCGCCTTGAAAAATCTTCACCTTTATGGAGATCAGTGGTTGGACTTATTACTCAGCCACCCTGGAGGCCCCCAAATCTGTGATCTAAACTAAGGGAACCTAGACACTACCATGAGTGTTCCTAGCCCTCACCAATGGCTCGGTATACAGAAATGAAGACCAGTGTTAGCAACACAAAAGCCGTGTTCCATGTCCAGATGAGGGGGTCCACAGCTGAGATGCCCAGGAACATAAAGATAATGGTTTCAGCTCCACTGGCCAGCATCTTCATAGTGTAGCGCACAGTAGTGGCCGACTGCTCTGAGATGTTGGCCTTCACGTACTTCTGACAGCAGATGCCGCAAAAGGTGATGCTGGGGGAAGGGCAGTGTGAGGTTTCCCTGTCTCAATTCAAGCAGGCTGATCCCATAGACCAGATATTTCCAGGCCCAGCTCCTGCCATCTCCAGTCTCTCTGATGGCATTGCAGGCCTCTACATCCCAGCAGATGTAATCTACAATGGCCAATCCTATGTTGTATGAACCTTGCTCTTCCCGAGGATTAATACCCTGAGCTGGGTCTACCCAGCTGCTTCCATGCTTCAAGACTAGATATGGAATTTCAATAAAGGAACAGCCTTCACACACAGCCATGAGTGTCTGTTGGTAGCTAATTGGTAATCAGGTAATAATAGCCATTGAAGAAGCTTGGGGCCAACTGTGGTGTCAGGAGGCTCCTGCCTGTGTATGAGGCTGCATGCCAACAGAGGCTGTGGTAGGATTTCTGGACAGATCATTCTCCAATCATAAGCCACAGCACACACCTACCATGTCCTCTCAGTAGGCACCTGTCTAGCCAAGGGATAATTCTGAAAACTTATTAACTTCTTAATTTTTATTTTAAAAATTATATTGACTTCTTTGCCTCTGTCAATGAATTTCTAGCCAACTATGAAAGCCATGGAGGTGGCAGCTACACAATGGCTTGAAATTTGTGCTCCAAGGAGGAGATAGTAGGTAGGAACAAGGCTCACCCTGACAGCCCCTTCACCAGGATGATGGCAAAGAGCCCAAGATACCCTTTGCTCACAGTGGCACCTTCTGCCAGAGTTTAAGTGCAGGAGATGTCTAACACATCACCATCTAGAAAGCCACCTACCCAGCCCAGCCAACAGCAGAGGGTGGTTTCTTGAGGGGGACTTACGCCAGGATGGCTGACAAGGACAGCATCTCGGAGGTCAGATAGGAGAGGTAGGAAATGACAAAGACGAAGCCCGGCTCGATGATATGCACATGCTTGGTGAAGCGAGTTACCAAGGACAGCAGGAAGGCGAAGATAACGCCCACCAGAGTGCCCCCCAGGCTCACCACGAAGAAGGACACTGTGAGAGAAAGGAAGGAATGGTCCCTGTGGCTGGTGATGTGAATGAAATTGACCAGGTTGGCTGCTCATTCCTCATGGAAGGCTCCTGGCAACTGCTCACAGCATTGCTAAAAGTTTAGGAAATGTGGTAACTTTGTTCTCTATGAATAGTGTCTGATCTCCAAGTTTAGTGCAGGAGGTAGAGGACTGAGGCATGGTATACAGGAGACAGGACCCCATGGTAGGAGGCATTGGCTTGACATCCCTGCAGGACTGGGCCAGTAGCAAGATCTGAACCCTATGTCCTTATACACTGTCCATCTGGCCTTGCTAGGGAGGCCTGGGTTAACTGTTCATATCCTTTCTCAGGAGAACACACAGGATCCCCCAGGGCCTTCATCCATAAGTGTTTGTGTGATGTTTTGGGAAAGGAACCCAGCATGGTAAGTAGCCAGAACATAGGCTGGAGACCCCAGTATAGCAGGGGCCTCAGGGATTCCATTCTAGAGAGGAGACAAGCCTCTGTACTCCTTGACCACTAGATCAAAGACAGGCCAGGCAGAAAAACTCCCAGTACATACCTATGCCTTTCACACAATCTACTCCAGTCACTGCATCACCGCCCAGCGTCACAAAAGACTCAAAAACATTGTACAAGACCTAAGGGTACAGAAGACAGGAACATATCTGGTCAGCTCTGCATCCACACTGACCCCTCCCTGTCCAGCACCCCCTCTATTTTAGATTTGGGCCCCATAGCTGACACCTGAAGCAGCTAAAAACACTTGTAAAGTCGGCACAAGTTGGCAACTGTCAACAGGAAAGGATCAGCAGAAATAGCACATGGGATGTGCAGACAAGTGAGTGTCCCAGAGCAAGGAAAACAGATACAATCTCTGAGTCTTGTTCTATATTCTTGTAGACATGTTCAAGAAACACTGAGGCAGCTGTGCAGACTGTTTGGGACACAGTCATGGTGAGCACTGAGCCCTCTGCAAGGACCCTGTGGGGTTGTGCTTCATTATGAGGAAGAAGGGGGGAAAGGCATAAACTATGAGGGCATGAAGGAACCCTTGGTCCACAGGAAGCTCACCCAACTACATACACAGGGAAGTTCTCAGGGTTACCATGGGTCAGGAAGGCTGAGAGCTACTTTCTGAGTTTCAGACTTCATCTCAAATGGGCCTAAAGAGTCTCCTACACACAGAAATCTGATACAAGGCACCCTGCAGTTCTACTACACTCCAAGGGAGCATAAGACCTGGGGAATTTCTTAGGAACCGCAGGCAATTTCAGAGGGCAGAAGAAACCAAACACACTTCCTCGGGTGTCAGCTGAGTGCTTGGGCCTCATTCTTACCAGTTAATCCTCATTCCCTCCCACAGACCTGTATAGTCCATCTGGGGACAGGTTTTGAAATTTCCTTAGAGCTGCACTAAAGCAGCAGCAGTGCTCATGTTTCCTGTATCTGCTTCTCACTTCCAGGACGAATGCAACCTCATCTTTGTGGAGACCTTATCTTACTTCACTGCGTAGGTCTGAGAAGCCATGAGGGAGAAGTTGAATGTGTTTCCTCTACTTACATGATGAGTCCTGACTGAAAGACCTCAGAATGAAGCTGTTTGGTAGGACGTCTTCAAAGAGAGTAGTTAAGGTTAAATGTGATCAATAGGGTATGCATACGAATGTAAAAGAAATGGTGTATAAGAAGAGTGCAGGTCATAGACACACACAGATGACCATGTGAGCACACAGGGAGAAGATAGCATCTGTGGGCTAAGGAAAAGGCCCTCCAAAGCCTGCTGCCATGCTTGGTTCTCAGCCTCCAGCCTTCAGCATCAAGATAATAAACTCACTGTTTAAGCCACAGGCTTCTGTAGTATTTTGTTCTGGTGGGCCCAGCTGATTAATGCAATTCCTGTAAGACTTTGTTGTTCCTTTATTCATCTGTTTGTTTCTTAGGAAATAGTGGGTAATGTCAAGTGTGGGTTCAAAGTTATAGACCTCTGCTCTGGGTAATGTGGATATGGAGATTTCAACAGAGCAGCATTACTGCCAAAGGCGGTAATGAATGGGCCTAAGATTGTAAAAGAGAGAAATTAGATGAAGCTGAGTTAGGGAGCCAGAAGAAGGTCAAAGCCTGTGTCTCCCCAACCCCCAACTCATACCCCAAGGCTGCTGCACCAATAAAAAGGAACAGGTGATAGATATACCCTGCAGGAGTGGGACATCTTAGGTTACAAACATGGCTTAAAAGGAGGCCATGTACAGATAGTGGCCCTCTTCCTAGCTTTATCTATCTGAGGCATATTGGCAAGGTATCCTAGAACCTCCATGCAAGTGAAATGTTCTGTAGCTACTCCAGGGACCCCACCATCACTCACCACAGTCACTGCGTCATTCAGCAGTGACTCCCCAAAAACAATGATGAACAGGACTTCATTGACATGGACTTCCTCAAACACAGCCAGCACAGCCACTGGGTCCACAGCTGCAATGAGGCTACCAAACAGCAGGAAATCCAGGAGTCCAATCTTCAGCTCACCTGCAAGAGATGTAGACCATGGAACACAGGCTAGCCACCTGGCTCCTTCTCTCCAAATCCCACATCTCCCATGTCCCTGGAAGACCAGAGTCATCAGGAATAAAGGCTAGGCACAACTCTTCCCAGGGCTACCCAGTGACAAAGAGGATCTCAAAGACTGGAGTTCACAGCCAAACACCCCAGAATATGTAAGACTACACAGTTCCCCCATGTGGTGCTTCCTTCTCTTTTTTGAGCTGGGGTAGAACTTGACATCCCTTGAGGTCAAAGAATGAGCATTAGGAAGTAAGAGCCCCAGGTAGCCAATGTGCCCTAGGAAGTAGAGGGCACTGGACAGGGTGGTTTTTATAGTGACTTGAACCCCATATGTCTGTGATTATTAAATTCTGCTGCCTCTAGCCAGTATCAGATCTCTTTGGAGTCTCCATTTATAAGTGGACCACATAAACTGCCACACCATATAAGCCATACCTTTTGGGATAACCTTAAAATGCCTTAGCAGGGCTAGCCTCTTGGTCTAGAATCTTTACAGACCCAAAGTGCATTCCAAAAACAAGCTGGATCCTAGCAGATGTATAGTCCATTGAATCAGGACTGACTTTCTAGCCTAGATAAAGTGTTTCCACATTTGCCTGGACTTAGCTGACCCTCCCAGTAAGGGTGAGCCCCAACCTTGAACTACTGTCTACAGACACTGACCTCTGCCTTGGCAAATGTGGTTATACCAGCAGCCAAAGTCACAGAGAAAAGAGAGCTCATTGGATGAGGATGATCTTTCTGGTCAGTCTCGACCAGCTAAGTCTCAAAGGTGGAGCACAAGCCAACATCCCATATCTATCATGAGAGAGTGACCCTAATTGCAGGAAGTGATGTACAACAATACTGGTTATTAAAAGACACTATGATATAACAATTTTTCATGGCTATGGCATAGTAGGAAGGTGGGCCTAGATGTCTCTGGAGATTAAAATGCTCTAGAATTTGGTGACCATGTAATTTCCCACGTAAGCATATTTGCTAAGGTTCAGTGAACTGTATTTAAAGGCCTATGCTCATACCATGAGACAGTCTGTTACAGAGTTCTCCATGCACCCTAAAAACAGCTCCAGGAATATTACATGCTGGAATATTATGGTTGACAGGGCCATCAAGTGAGGGCCAGCATGCCCCTTGAATAGCTGTGGATATTAGATCCAGAAGTCCCCATTTAATATCTCAAGACATCTCTCTAGGACCAGAGACCAAAGGCAGCCACCCATCTTATATATGTCCCAATCATTTTATGGCATCACCAATGTGACCAGTAGTACCCACCCTAGAGCAAGATGCCTATAGTTTTAGAAGCCAGGCAAGTCCTCACCATTGAGGACTTTATCCAGTGATGCAGAATATCAGGGACTAAAGGGGGCTCCCTAAAATAATAAGCTCCCAAGTAATTGGTAGTTCCTGCTTTTACTGTTTCCTGTTTCTCCTTGGTCTCCAGGATTTCAAGGGCCTCTTTCACTTAGTGAATGTTCCAAATGGAAAGTCCTGACTCTGAGTCCTCCTGTGAGCATCTACTCACATCTGTTCTGGCATCACCTGTTGTCTCTCAGCTGGACAAAGATTCAGCATGAAGTTGTGAGGACCATTCTTGATTGTTAGCTTGGCTATATCTTGGATGAACTAAACTCACAAATTATAAAGACCTTGTGAAAAGGTAAAGAAAGGCTTAGGTCCAAGCATGGTGGTATATGCCTTTAATCCCAGCACTCAGGAGACAGAGGCATGCAGATCTCTGAGTTCAAAGTCAGTCTACAGAGCAAGTTCCAGGACATCCAAGCTTAGGCAGTGAAGGAAATCATAGGAAACAAAAAGCTGGTGATGGTGTAATAGAACAAGGGGGTCATGTTCCAGCCCCAGCAGGCAGCAAAAGTCATCTTTTTCAGTCATATGGCTCTGGCTGTAGAGTCAAGAGTAGAAGGGATTACTGGGACAACTGATGCTAGCTATCTGGAGTGAAGAAAGTAGCAGTGATTAAGAAGAGACCAGCATCACTAGGAAATGTTTTCTGAAAGCACAAAGAAGCTGTGTTCCAGAGATGGACATCATGCTGACAGCCAGACTTGGCAATAATAAGATTCACTCAGATGGTGCTGGTGTTGAAGGTATGAAGGGGTCATGGAAAGCAGCTGAGGCTTGACACTGTGAGAGGCCAGGAAAGGCCATTAGTGAAGGTGCAGCTCAGCTGCAGTTGACGTCCCAGGACTGAAGGGGTCATGCAAAGAAGTTGAGGCTTGGCATCATGGAGGTTATTGGTAAAGCCTAGTTGCAGCAGAAGACCCCAGTATATTGGAAATGCCAATATCATGGGATGATCACCAAGAACAGTAGCAGCAGTGGGGTGGAGTCAGCCAGAGCCTAAAGTGATATAGAGGGCAAAGCTAGAGATATGAGCCAAGCCCTTTGGTGGACGGAGCTCAGAAGATCAAATGTGGATGCGAGACATTGGAACAAGAAGCTGTAACATTGAAATTGCCTTGAAGACCCTAAGATGTTAGAGATGCCAGAGCCCTGGGATACTTGCCGAGGAAAGCTGCTAACAGGGAGTAGAACCAGTCCACGATAAAAAAAAAGTTTGTTGCAGTCAATAAAGATGAAAGGATTTGAAGAACTGAAAAGCACTTTGACATCACACATGGAGATACAGAGTTTGGAGTTTGCCCAGCTGGTTTTCAGTCTTGCTTTGGTCCAGTATTTCCTTGCTATGACATTTTGCAATGGTAAGACATATCCTGTGATGTTGGAACTATGTGATCTGCTTTTTTATTTTGATTTTATAGGGGATTACAATTCAAAGATTATATGAATCTCAAAAGAGATTTTGGATTTGGGACTTTTAAATATTGTTGAGACTGTGATAGACTATGGGGCTTTTGAAATTGGACTAAATGTATATTGCATTGTTATGTCTAGGTATGGCCCCCATACACTCATATGTTTGAATAAGACTATGGAGGCCAGGGTGTGTAATGTGGTGATTTGAATAGGTTTGGCCCTATAAATTCACGTGTTTGAGTGCTTGGTGATTGAGAGTAGCACTATTAGAAGGTGTGGTCTTGTTGGAGGAAGTAAGTCACTGTGTAGGTGGACTCTGAGTGCTCCTGGTACTCAAACTCTGCCCAGTGTGTGAAGAGAGCCTCCTCCTAGCTGCCATCTGATTAAGATGTAGAACTCTGAGCTCTTCCAGTACCGTATCTGCCTGGACGCTGCCATGCTTTCCACCATGATAATAATGAACTGAACCTCTGAAACTGTAAGCCAGCCCCAATTTAATGTTTTCCTTTATAAGAATTGCTTTGGTCATGGTGTCTCTTCACAGCAATAGAAACTCTAACTAAGACAAAAGGGTTAGGTGTTCCTGGGAAGTAACCAAGGCTAGGTGAAGTAATTGCTAGTGTATTTGAGCAGAAACAGCACCAAACCACTCAAGACTTTGAGGTGCTCAACTCTGTAATTCACCATGAGACTAGAAGCATTCCACTTTCATCTCCTTCTCCCATGGGGGTTGAACAGCTAATTCACACCGCTCTGGCAACTATGATATGAGTTAGAACAGCTACCTATGCACACCTACCCACCCTGCTGGTCCGTGTGGTCACAAATCTGTTCTGAACATGACACAAAAGCCTTATCTTATAGATGCCCCAAGGAAGCTAATTATAGATTAAACCTTTTTACACATACCAGGCTTAAGTAGTCCACAGAGACACTACCTATCATCCTCAGCCCCAACTCTTCCATATCTGAATCATAACCTTGGCTAAACAAAGTGATTTGAACTCACCCAGAGGACAATGCATAGACTTACCCATCAAGCCACTGAGAAAGACACCATAGAGGGACAATCCTGTGGTGGCTGCATTCCATATAGTGCCAATGACAGCATATAGCAGAATGGTGCCCAGGTTGCCAAAGAAGAGTCGATTGGGCATGAAGTATCCAGCGTCCAACACAATAGGGGGCAGCAGGTAGAAGAAGAAGAGCGTGGGTGTGAGTGTGAAGGAGGCGATGTGGTCAGCTGCCCAGACGATGCCACCCAGCACCAGGCCCAGAACGATGAGCAGAGCACTCTCAGGAACAATACTGGTGACCTTGTGGGACAGGTGAAAGACTGTGGGAAGGAAAGAGGGTCAGGCAGATCAGGGCCCATAAAGGAACACAATGTCAAAAAGAAGATCTGGAGACAAGGCCCACCAGAGGAATGGGAAGAGTCAGGGGGCTAGGACCACCCCCCAGCAAGGACCCTATATGAGATCAAGGTGGTCGGTGGTTTCTTGCATGCTTCAAGTTCTGAAGATCCCTACTGTAGAAGCTGCTATCTGCAGTTCTCAATCTGTGGGGCGAAATCCCTAAAAGACTATCAAAAAAACATATTCACAGAAGCAGACTTAGAGTTATGAAGTAATAACAAACATAATGTTATAATTGGGGCCACCACAACACGAGGAACAGTATTAAAGGGTCTCGGCATTAGGAAGGTTGAGATTCACTGCACTAGATGGACCTCTTCCTAAGTACCTGGGATAATGATCCTTCCCCAGCCACCCACAGTTAATGGTGGACAAGAGCAACGTTGATGATGACCAGGTCCTTCTAGAGATGAGTGGTTCCCACCCAAAGCTGGGACACATAGACAGAGCCAAGGCCAAGAGCTGGATAGAACTCGGCCACACCAAGCCAGTGTCTCTACCTTATAGAATCTCCATGTTCACACAGGGGTGACAAAGTATAGGCACTGGATGAACCTCTCACCCTATGATGACTCCACAAGTAGAGGCTACATAGCAATTAAGAGGAAGTGGCCTAAGCTGGAACATACCTTGCCCCCCCCCCCCAGATGGATGTCCTCCAATTTGTCCTGGCTGTCCCTGACCTGTTCCATTGCAGTTACCTTTAGGACACTCATGCTACTCATATTTCCCCATAACCCCTTTGGGGTCACAGCCATCTAGAAGGAGCTAATACAGCAAAGGTCTCCAGAACCCCAGGCAAAAACTAGTTGGTCTCCTGATATTCAAGCCCCTCAGGCTCCTCAGGCTCCTCAGCCATCACCAACTCTGCTAGGACCTTGACAGGTGTTCAGCTCTGCCCCATAGAGAACAGCCATTTGGCCATGGATTTTGTGTCTGATTTGGACTCAAAAGAAAGGTGATCAGAATTCCTATGCTAAGCCTGATTTTAACACAATTGGAATGCTGACAGACTGGGATGCCCCCTTTGGCTTAAGCAATGTTTTTTATAATCAAATTCATTCAACAAGGCTGTTACATTCATGATATCTCTGAAATCATGATGGGGAGGTGTGTGTTCTCCCCATCCTGCAGCCTCCCACCAACAAATATCCAAGATCCCTCTCAGGCCAGGGTGGTATGGTAATCCACAGAAGTCTGATCTCAGAAACAGCATTTCCTAGTGGGGCTAATGATAGTGGGATGCTTTTGGACACACCCTTCTGAACTGGATAGTCTTGACAGGGCTCCCTGGCTAGTTTCTCCACAGGTAATTGCAGGGGTTGCAGGGATTAGGTGGGAGGAGTGGAGGGGTGGAGGTTGCTACTGTCCTTAACCATGACAGTTCTGGACATAAATAGCGCCTAGGCCCTTTGTAAGCTGGAGAGAACCAAGTGTTAGATCAGTTTGACATCTCACAGTTGTCAACCTTTTAGCATTTCACCAGAAATCATCAGCATAACAGACTTTGTCACATCATTTGTCACCACCTATAGTCCCTGTCTAGACTCTGAGCTCCAGGAAGGGTCATGTTTTAGCTGGCACAGATAGATGGGTTATGCTCTGAGGATTGCCTGCCTGTGCCCCACAGATGATTTTCCCAACCCAGCACATCATACCAACTTGAATCAAGTTTCTCTTCTTTCCTCTGAGAGTTTCCACTGATATCAGAGCTAGCTGTAAGGTTCACCCTGTAATACTAAAGGCCTAGCAAGCCCACAAACATGACATAATTTCCAGGCCATGTTAGGTGCCTGGGACAAGTAGATAAGAGAAGGAACCAACTCAGAATGAGGCAAGCTGCTGAAGGAGTGTTGCCAAGGGTACTTTCTTGATTCCTCAGGGCCCCGAACAGGGTTATTCAGTCTTTGGATGGACCGGGGCCACCAAAAATATCTAGAAGGTCTGGTGTTGCTGGGGTTTACAATACATTCTCTTATGGGTGCTATTTCTACTCCAGGGAGAGACAATGATGTGAATGAGAAGATCCTAAATATTGGTTACCCACAGGGAGCTGAGGACAAATATGTATGGCATCACCAGCCCCACCCAGAAAGCTTGTATCCTTGCCCTGAACCTTATGGCCACGGCCATGGGCAGTCCAAGAACCACAGAATGTCTTGGCACCCAACTTGAGACCCCAGACTCAACAGATCCTAAATAATCCTAGGGTTCTGCATTTTTAGACCCAAGGGAGTTGTGCTGAGTTCTCATGGACCCTGGGTAAAGACTGTAATGCCAGAGGAAGTCTAAGAGCCCAAGCCTTGGTATCCCACTTCTCTGAGAGAAGATAAGATTCCTGCTTCCTATTCTTCCCAATGACCATAAACAATGGGATTCAAACACAAAGGCTGTGTTCAGAAATGTCTGAAGCCCTTGAATCCCCAAAGATTTACAGCAATTGTTCCATGACTGTAGCACCCATGTGTTCTGGTTGTGGTTCAGCTTCTTTCTAAAGGGTGGAAGACATACCTTACCTTGGTTCTGTCCTCCAGTCCCACAAGACCCATGTGCCAGGCTTCCAGGAAGCTATGTGGCAGCCTCAGAGTCCATGTGCATATCTAGCCTTTCTCCACACCCTGAGATGGCTCCAATTGGGGGTTTCATTTCTGCTGTGCTCTGTGCAGAATCTCAGTCTGAAAGCTGGTGCCCTGTGACCTTTGGGTCTCTGGAGTGTGAGTCTCTTTAAAAAGCCATGAAAAAGGACCAGAAAAACCTCTGAGCTTTGACCACACCCAAGCTGTGAGATTGCTTTTTGCTCAGGACTTTGGTCTTTTCTTACACCCCTTCTCTATAGCAGAGGCCAAAAATACCTCACCTCTGTGGAGTTCCCTTTGACAGTCAAGACTAGGGAAGGTACAAGAGCCATTCTTATCTCTGGAACAACAAGTCTGCCCTTTAGACACTATCAGCTAATCCCTTCTGTATGGTTGCTGGTGACTATAAGATCTCAACAACTAGACTCTATGTGCATGGAAGACAGGCTAGCTTCAGATCAGCTGCTCTTCCTCAGAAGTAGACCCTAAAAAATCCCAGGAAAATGACCTCTTCATTTTCTCAGAATATCCATCTATGTGTGGTGTGAATGGGATGAAGACTGCCTCTGTCCTTTGTCATCTTTGTGATAAGACCAACCTTGAACATACATTTCCACACGTGAAAGAAGCCAGAAGAGTGAAGGACTACATATTCTTAGGTCCAAAGTGTCCCCTGGAAGAGTGATGCTGCCCCCTGCATATCTCATAGTCCAATATCTTACTAAGGACTGACCCCCAATTTCTTTTTACTGTTTGTGGGTACTGGCTATCTTTTCATGTTTAAGATACTTCTGTTACTGCTTGTCTGTGAGGTGCTGTTTATAGAATTTAATAGCTTCCTCACTGGGGTGTTAATCCATGTCATATACTGAGCTGTAAAATTCTGGTTCCTTCCTTGACTGCCCACAGCCATCTTTGATTTGCCACAGCATGCCAATGTAGGCCTTATGTGTCCTGGTTCTACCAAGGCTTGTCTTGATATATTCTGGGTAATCTATTCCTAGAACCTTGAGTGGACATTGTTGTTCCTTGTGCTTCAGGAAGGGCTCAGGCAAGCCTGCTCTGATTATTTTATTTTTAATACCACAAGTTTGCTGTAAAAGGCCCATTTCATCCCTAAAAATGACCTGAGGACAGATATTAACAAGAATGTCCCACTTCCAGCCTGTGGTGTTTGTTCCTTCTATTTCCATGGGGCTTCCTAAACTCCAGAGCAGGTGGCTGGTTCTGCATGCTTTGATAGTTCTCCATGGCCTGGCATAATGAAGGTACTAGCAGTGTTCCTGTAATGGTCTGAAATGGAGCAGCAGCCATCCACACTTGGACTATCCCAGGTTTCCTTCTTTGTGCGCTTCTCCCTCTGATCATCTTACTTTCGTTGTTAAGTCTCAAGCCTTCCATCTTGTAGGAAGCTCTCACAGCTTCTTGCTGTTCTTATTTATTTCTCAGGCTTGATGTTGGTAAGCTCGTGCACCATTTTCAAAGCTCTGAAAATCCTGTCCAGGTTATCATATCTGGCAATGAGCTGTAGGCTCTGGAATCTGCACTCTGACCCTGTATCTCTGGTGAATCTGGGGTTTTGTTCACCCCCCCCCCCAGGGTCTGGACCCTTTTCTGGGTTCATGGTGTCACTAGTTGTCCCTGAGCAATCTCCGTGCATTGTGTTACTGCCTGACTTTAACAGCTTTCCCAGTGACCTTAGCCACCTCTCTAGGGCCTGAGTGTTCTTCTGGGTTGGATGACTCCCCTACTCCGCAGTCTTCGGTAGCTGGGAGTTTTGCCATGACCATGGGGGAAAACCTCAGAGAGACCTGGCCCTGAGCCTCAGTGACCCTGGGTTGGCAATTGACCATCTGTTATAGGCTGGGATCATCCTCACTCAATGAGGGAATACCTGCTGGATTGGGGCCCATGGGGCCCACTTGGCGCAGCCTAGAGCAGCCTAGTCTGTGTTGGCTCTGTGTGTCCCTATGACTAACTCTTGAGCAGCAATCTGCATTGTAATTAGCTACTTAAGCTAGAGGTTCAATTGGCTTTAAGTAGCAATTTGTTAGTAGCTCAGCAATTAAAGCATAATGGGCATTCTATAAATTAGTAAGCCAGCTGCTGTATAACAATCCTACAGTAAGTTGTACCTGTTTCCTGTTGCTGCAAGAGTGAAGACCTACAGTTTGCCAGATAGGTCTGATGTGTGTCAGGAGACATTTACACACAGGAATGGCCCGAGCATGAGTTATGGTGGGTCTGGGCAAGCTTCTTCCAAGGTGGTGGGTGATTTCTGCTGTGGTCTTTCTGCTTCAGGGATCGCAAAACAGGTTGCAGGTTACTGTGGTGAAATGTACACACACATCAGGCCTTTCTTCTTTCCTGTACCTTCTGCCCATATCACAGATGTACCCATCATCTGGTACACCCCTCCTATCTGAAAAGTAGGTGCTGCTGCCTCTGCATTGTGGCTTTAGGAAGCAAGGCAGGAGGACCTGGTGGAGCCTAAGGAGGAGGTTTCAGTGGTTCCTCACAATGGTCTTCATCTATGTATGACTGGTCCTTAAATTGCCTGGAAGCCCAGCCTTGGGGACGTGGAGATGTTGGTTCAGCATGGAAGGAGAATTTCTTTCCCACAGTGGAGAGCTGACTCCCAGCCTATACCCCTGCAGAGGACAGGAGCTGAGTGGCTGTGACATGAGAAGCAGGCCTGCCTACAATGTGGCCTTCCACACTGAAATTCTCAGGCCTACTAGTCTGTTAGGAAAAGTGTGGCCTATAGGCTACAAAAGCTGTGCTGGGTGTTACATCCTGAACATCCCCAAAGACTATAATATGAAAGCCTGGCTCCTAGGATGGTGCTGTTGTAGACCTTGTAGAAGGTAGGGCTAGGGAGAGTCCTAGATGGTTAGATTATCTGGCCTTGAGGGAGTTTATGACATCCTTCTTGCCTTAGCTTTTTTTTCTTTCTTTTTAAAGATGTATTTTTTTTTTATGTGTATGTGTGTAGTTGCATGTATTTTTATGTGTGCCCCCACAGAAGTAAGAAGGTACCGAATGCTCTGTAACTGAGGTTACAGGAGTTGGCAAGCCACCTGATGTGGGTGCTGCAAATGGAATTTAAGTCCTCTACAAAAGCAGTAAGTACTGCTCACCCCTAAGCCATTTCTCTAGCCCCTCATTTGTTTCTTTATGCCCCTAGCCATGAGGTTAGAGGTTTTGCTTGACCACATGACCCTGTCATGATGTATTGCCATGGTCTGGAACCTCCAAAGCCATAAACATAAATAAATTTTGGGTTTTTTTTTTTTAATCCTTGTAATTTGATCATCTCAGGCATTTGTTATAATGATGCAAAGCTGACCAGAACAGCAGCAGAGGGTGTCTGAGGCCTTAACATGGAAAGAACAAACACCTTGTTGCACTTACTGTCCCAAGGCAGACAATGCTCCAGAATCTATTAAAATGTGTTCTGCTAGGGTTTGGCTTAGTTGTGTAACTTCCAAAGCCAAAACTAAAGCAAACTTCATAGAAACAAGAGCCAATAACAGCAGAAAACAGGGAGAGAGTCTCTTTAGAGAACAAATAAAATATTCTAGGAACTAGAAAACCAGTGTGGACAGAGTGGAGCCCTGATCCTCTGTGTCAGCTGAGGATATTCTAGAGGGCATGTGTGACCGGACACCCAAGCCCACAGGTAACTTATTTCTGAGGCTCACAGTCACAGCTAATTAAGCACAAAATGGTACAACCATCTGATGGTGACAACAGACAGCAAATGCTTTAGTTATAATTACAAACCCTCTGACTGAAGTAAAAGGTCCAAGCATTCAGAAGCAGACAATTTGGGATTAGTCACCAGAAAGAGCAGACACTTTATGGGAAGACACCAGCTGACCCTGACCTCCTTACACCATGGGAATGCAGCTGGGGACAGGCCTTGGTTAGGCCCACAGTCAACCCCACTGCCAAGGATCTTTCAAGGTGACAGGCAGATTTAGCTGAGTCCTTGCAAATGCAACAGCACAGTAAATCCCTTGGTTTTACTTTAACAGGTACAAGCCTTGGAGAATTAAACTCTGCCTAACAGAGCAACTGGACCGAGCAGTGAAAACCTGCCTAGAGGAAAGAAGGGAGGCACCTGATACATGGGTCCCCTGCTCGTGCAGCAGAGCAGGTCAGGGCCAGACATGAGCTCACACATTCATGTACAGTGTCCTGTTCTCACATGGATAGAGAGACAAACAAATAGATGGCATAAGTATACTCACACATCAAACACATGTGGGCACAAAAAGATCCTCAAGTGAACCACCAGAAAAGGGTCAGAGTCTGTAAAGCCAGCAAGTCCAGCCCAGCTGCCTAGCTTACACACAGAAGACTCTATTGTTCTGACCTCAATATTACTTCTGTTCTTAGCTGTGCCCACTGGGCACTTTGCAGAAATTTCAGTAAGTATGTCAGGTATAGATCCAGGGCAAGAGGTAAAGATATTTATAGTCCACCTAGAGTCTAACCAATTCTTCCTCCTGCCTACATCTCACTAGGTAAGTACCTGGAAATTCACACTGGTCAAGGTGGACCTGGTTTCTCCTGTTATAGGCAGGGTTCCCCTCTATGATCCAGGGCTTTTTTGGGACTGAACAACTTGGAAAACAACATTCTCAGGACTAACCCTGCTGCTTAAAAATGGCAAAGAAACATTGTTCATTTATAAAACCTAGTCAAACACTGCTAATTTCTAAATTAATAAATTGTTGGTGGCTTTCCAGGGAAGTAGTGGCTCCTTCTATTCTAAGCCATGGTGAGCCACAGAAGCAAGGTTCTCCTGCAGCTCTAAAGGGCTCCAGACCAGTGCAGACAAGTGTCTCTGGGCCTGCCACAGCCTTTGTTCCTGACAGACAGGAAACCTGTAGCCTTACTCATTAGCAGGTGGGAAATCCAAGGTCTACTTAGGTCTGTATTGAGAGATGGCTTCAGAGTCTTTCATGTGATTGTGGTTTCTCTTCATTGGCTATCAACTACGTAAATTACTCTTTTGACTTATTTTATATCCTCATTACCATACAGCTCTATTTTACATCTACTCAAACTAATATTTTTGTGGAAGGTTGCTCAGATAGGCTGGAGTGCAGCTCCTTAAAGACGTGCTTCCTATGCTCACTCCATTGCTCCACGGCAGGCACCTACCATGTGGCACTTGTTTCTAGTGGTATTAAGCATAAGTGTGTACCTCAGCAGCAACAGGTAACTGTGTATTAAGTGTAAGAGTGGGAACAGCTTGGGCCTGTGGTGTGGTCAGAAGCTAGCTAGGTATCAGCCTTGCTCCTCCTTACCAAAGTATCTTCCCAAAGGCACCATACTCCAGCCTACTTCGAGGTCATGCTACTCCTGAAGTTCATCACTTGCAAAGCATAAGCTTCCAGGTTTTCTTTATGATTTTACAATTGGCTGTAACTTAAAACTTGAGAGAAGGATTTTAATAATCACATCTAATGACTGGGTATTGTAACAGCTTCTATTGTTCCAATTTACCCACAAGTAACAGTTACAAACTCTGAATGAAATATGCAAACAGGCCAAAACTGGAGGTATATTCAAACCTGAGATGGGAACAGCCTGGAGACTTCCCCATCATCCTAAATCCTAAGCACAAGTCCCAGCTACAGCTGAGCAACCAGACAAACCCACCAGAAACCTTTAGGCCACTGGCTAGAAAGCAGGAAACAAAGATCCAAGAGCTACTAAAAAGAGAACAGCAAATCTCAGGAAGGAAAGAGCCAGAGATGGGATCCCCATATTCTCTGTGAGAAATATTAACCTTCAGCCAGTTCCTGTAATTTCCTGTGTATCACACAGGAGTATGGTGGGTCCCATGCTGTCAACTAGAGCTAAAAGAACACAATAAATATCTGTCACGATAGGAACAGAGAGTACTTGGAGTTTCAGTCCACACAAAGGTCAATTGCCTAGTAAGACCATCACCTCAGAAAGCAGTTCTCTTCAGAGGAACATAGTAGCACACAGTTTCTGCCAGGCATAAGTCACAATGTCTTCGACACAGTTCAAAATCACTAGACATGAAGAAGTAGGAAAAGTAGAACCAATCACAGAACAAATGATGAGGACTGCAAAATGATGCAGATGCAAATACTGGAACTATCAAATAAGTACTTTAACATAGCTGTTAAAACTATTATGAGAAGATGTAATTGTTAATTGAAAAAGATGACCAGTCTAGGAATTGGAGTAGGACATAGGTTAGCAGTTTTTCCCTGAAAGAGTAGTAATACCACAAGATTTATGAGATATACAATTGATTAGCTCTGCAAAAACACTGCTGTATTATATGGAAACAAAAGAGTAAGGCTGTGAAGATTTGTTCTAATAAAACTTTATTTAATAAATAGGTATCTGGTCCACAGACCACAGTTTCTTGACTCCTAAAAATAGCACACACCTTTAATCCCAGCATTTGGGAGGTTGAGGCAATCAAGGCTGGTGTACAGATCAAGTTCTAGGACAGCCAAGGCTGCACAGAAAAACCCTGCTTTGCAAAACAACAACAACAAAAAAATTCAAATGGAAATTCTGGAGTTGAAGAATACAATATCTGAAATAAAAATTTAGACCGACTTCACAGCATAGAGATGGTGCAAGAGTTAGCAATTTGGTCAGTAGAAATGGCACAATCTGAGGCACAAAGAGAAAACATGTGTTGTTTTTTTTGTAAGTGAGGAAGATGCCATGATCTTCAGGGCAATATCAAAAGGTCCAACGTATGTGTGTAGTGGGGGCTTTAAACTGAGGGGGGAAGTAACCAATGAGAGAATTTTGAAAAAACAATAGTAGCAGAGAATAACCCCAACTTGGTGGGAGACATACTTACAGAGTTCAGAAATTCTGCCAATTTCAAAAAGTAAATTTTTTTTAAATTACACTCTATAGGACCATTAAGTTGAAATGTTTAAAAAACAAAAAACAAAATTGAGAAAATCGTCAATATGAATGACTGTTTCTTTTTGTTTAACCCTATCAAAGGACAGGAAAGAAACTTGGCTCTGTTGTAAGTCTATCAATGCTTGGCCTCTCTTGTCTCAGAGACCTTCTGTCTTCAGGGGCTGGTGTTTTGACAGGGGCCAAGAGCCTGACTTTGTTAAATGTATATCATATGTCCTCAGGACTTTCCTACTGAACTACACTTTTAAAATCATGCTTTTGAAGCAGATGCCATTAATGGTGTTCTGATATCAACTGCTCAGCAATTCTGTTTTCCCTTTGGTTTATCAACAACCACATAGTGCTGTGTTGAAGCTGCAGATGAGCAGGACAAAGTCCCTCATGCTCCTTAAAGGAAAGGTCGTTGCCAGCACATCCTGTGGTGGCCAGACCTCTGACAGGAACAGCCTCCATACAAGGTGCACCCATATCTCCATGATATTGCAGAAATATCTTTGATACTTCCTTAACAGTGGGTATTTCAGGAAGACTTAGGGCTGGCAGAGATAGTGATAGGCACACAGGTGTCATCTGAGGACAGAGGCAACACCCAGGAAGTATCCTTCTACTGTCTTGGTTTCTCTTCCAACACTTGAGCAAATGGTTACCAGGGAGGACCTAAGGAGCTGGACTAGCCTTTGGACCACTAAGGTGTCTATGGTAGAAAAGTGGGGCTGTGCCCTCCTAATGTAGCTTCAATGTGCTATGCACCCACATAGGAGGCACTTGCAATTAGAGGTTCTCTGTGGCCTCCACAACTGCAGTCTCTGCTCTCATTCCCATTATAGCAAGCCTTCTCCTGAAGCCATAGTCCATCAGGAGATCCCTGGTATTTATCATGATGGACTGAGAGGGCACTGAAGGAATTCTGGGCTCTCAAGTAGGAATTATGGGCAAGCCCTGGCTTTCTGAAGCAGGTTCTTTGGGAACCTCAGGCACCTGGACTCCAATCTTTAGTGCTGACCAGGTTACATATTTTAAATGTAGAGACAGAAAGGCAAGTGGAAGAATCATCTAGCTCATAGCCAGCAATGAAACATGGCCAGCATGACTTTTTTCCATGTCCCTTAAACCTAGAGCAGGGCTCTCAGGGAGGTCCCTAACCCTCTTTTCACTCAGATCTACAAACCTGTCCCATCTGTACCTACCAAGATCTCACAAACTATGGATTATCTGGCCATCAGCTCCCTAAGGGCAGAACTGACTGACAGGGAGACTGGTAGGGATAGAGAATGTAGTTCAAGGTCTTTTTATAGTATGAGACTCAGTCCAAGGCCTTCAAGTTTAAAAGGGAACCCCATGCCCAGGCTGGAAATTAGGGATAAGCAGTGGGCAAGGCACATTAATATTTAGTCAGTACCAGGGGCTAGCTGTGGGCAGTGGCACAGAGACAAGGTAACTAAGCCCAGATATGATGGCTGCAGCCAACATACATGAGGATTGGAGGAGCAGAGTTCACATCAAAGCCAACAACAGGTGGCCTGTCACCACTCAGAGCCTCCCAAAAGCATGAAAAATGCCAGAGGCCAGGCAAGCCAGGGCTACCTCCTTTTCATGGCTTTGAACTTAGAGAACATTCTGTCACATCACAGGAAACCACTGCAAGAGGAGAAGGGGCCTAAAGGTTAAAAGGTCAAATTGATGTAAAATTCACTAAAGCAAAGATTCTCACATAGGACAGGGCATGAGACACAGGTGGATTCTCTAAGAGCTCCAAAGAGTTTACAAACATAATTCTAGTTAATCTTGCTGACCTTCATACCTTCGTGTGAAAAATTCCAGCAAGGCATTTTCTCTGAGGACTTCTTTTGTGCAGATAAACTGTACAGCAGTGTCCCAAGGCTGCTGTTCATTGGGCCTGTGCCCACTCACATGGTTATGGTTACCTGAGAGCTCACAACTTTTCTCCAAAGCCAGGACTTTGTCACCATTCACTTCCTGGACACAAAGCAGGAACTCATCAGGACTATTGAGCTTTGTTGTTCATATATCATAGGCAGATGATAAGTTGGAACTCCAAAGATTTTTTTAAAAAGCCATAAAGTGTCCCAGAAGCACAGGCCCTCAATGAGGGCAGGGTTTGGAGACACAGGGCATTGGTATGTGAAAATGTTGATGGGTTACTACCAGGCCTCATGCCAATAGTACATCCTTCAGCTAGCTGCTCCTTTGAGACAGATGGTTCAGAGCCCAGAGGGGCCTCCTGAGGGCCCCCACCAATACCTACCTCCCTGGGGCAAGGTGCCCCCGCAAGGTACAAACAGCCTCTATCTGTGGAGCCAGAAGGGCATGGTTCCTGCACACCCGAGGGCTCTCTGTTCCCAGGACTCGTTGGTTCACTTTCTAACTGGCAGTTTTATCTTTGGACTTCATTTCCTGGTGCAAGATGACAATCTCATCTTTCCTTGATGTTGTGAAGATGAAAACTGGATCACCAGAGAGCAGATGCAGTACTTCATTCTTGATCCCAAAGAAAATGAAAGGGCAGAGGGCTTATTTATTGTCTTTATTTCCAAGGTTTGGGCCAAAAAGAAGTAGGGAGTTAAAGACCCTTTTATTCCTGTCTCTCCACAGATACCACAATACTCCTGTTCCAGGTTCCAATGAGGTTTTGTACCCCTAGAACATGGCCCAGCTCAAGAACTAGTTGAGAATCTCAGGGAATAGCAAGAGATGCATACATACTCAGCCAATAAGGGGCTAGACTTGTATGGAAATGCCAGACACTAGTACTCTGAAGAAAGGAGTGTGCTCTTGAAAGGAGGTTTGTGCAGGGACTCAGCACTTCTCGGGGTGGGTGTGGTGGTGCAGGCCTCTAATCCTAGCATGTGGTGGGAAGGCAGGCAGAGTATCATCAAAGAAAGACACGGAGAAGGCAGATAAATGGGAGGAGGGGAAAGAGACCTCTTAAAAGTTAACAGCACAAGAACAGTAATTTCAAAAATCAGCAGAAGAGCTGAAAGATGAAATTCAATCAGAAAATAGAAGAAAAAAAATATATGTTGATGATCCATGCTGCTAGGCCAAATTGCAGAAAATATATGAGCGCATAAAGGAAATAGACCTGCCGTGAAGACATTGTTTTAAACAGAATTGATCCTATATTTTGGGAAGGAATCCCTGTACAAAGAATGCTGACAATGGCTTCTAAGATCAAAAATCAACTATGAAAGAAGCCAAGTAATGTCTCAAAATCTAGACACAAAAGCATTTACATCCTGCACCTCTCTGTCCCTAGAGTGGCCAAGTTATAACACATCAATGACCACCAGGTTACTCCTTAGCCCTGGCACTACAGTCCTGACTCTCAGAAGGCTAAGGGAAAGCTTCTGAAGAAAATACTTTAAAGAGAGGGACCTCAGTACAAAAGCAGAGGATGCAAAGATAGTCCAAGTTAACAGAGACAGTGTCAGGGAATCAGGCAAAGCTGGACAAGGAGATCTGAATCCCTCAAGAAGAAAACGAGAGAACCTTAGGCCTCAAGCAGGGCACAGCAGCATATGACTTAAGCAAAAAATCCCTGACGAGCACCAGAAAATGGTACCAGTAGCACTGGCAAGATGATTAGCAAGTAAAAGCATTTGCCACAAAGCCAAGTGAAGTGAGGTTGATACTTGGGACTCACATGGTAGAAGGAGGACACTAATTCCTGACCGTTGTCCTCTGGCCATCATACATATACTATGGAATGAGCACATGTGCCTGAGCACATAGGTATGCACCCATGTAGTGGGTTGGCCTGATGCTGCTTGTATTCTAATGCTAATATTGAACCCCCAAGACCTGGTTGTCTCAGACATGAGGGAGTCTGCACATAGTTCCAAGTGACACTGTGTGACCTTGCCCCTAAGTCATTTTTGATTGGTGAATGAAGATGCCGACAGCCAATAGCTAGGCAGAAAAGACATAAGCAGGGTCAAGGATTCCTGGGCTTTGGATTGGAGGAGAACGACAAGGAGAGAAGAGGTGATGGAAGAGGGAGAAGCCACCATGGGTTAGATGAGTCATGAAAATGTGGCCCTGAGGACTGGTCAATTGGAGTTGAGTAACCCCAATGAAACATAGTAAGTAATAACCTGGGGTTATTGATAGAAAGGTAGATAGCATAGAGGGTAGATATTTGCCCAGCTCTTGGGCTGATTAAAGCTTATTATAAATAATAAAAGTTATGTGTGTCTTTTATCCAGGAACTGAATGATCAAGGTGAGATAGAAACCCCAGGTTGGTTTTAAAAAATTCTATAATACACACACACACACACACACACACACACACACACACGCAAATAAAATTATGTCAATAACAAAAGGGTGCCAAATAACTTCAGGCAAAAGAGAAAACTACATGGGCAGTGGAGGAGCAATTGTATGTGTCACATGCTGTGGAGAATTGTGCAGTTACAATTACTACAACCCTGGGATGTTATGGAAGACAGCAGACCCAAAAGCAAAGTATGAGTTGGGCAGCAGGACAGATTCCAAGATCAACCTGGACAGGAGGACAGTTGAACATGACACTCTTCCCTCTGAGCTTACTTGGTCATCTTGGTCAGTAGGAACAAGAAAATAGTGGCAGAGGCTGCCTCTTTCCAAACAGTCCTAGAACTGCTGGAGTCTCAGTGCTGACAACCAAAAGAGAGAAAGATAATATATCTGCTGTGCTAGCAGCCCTGTGCTAGCTGAGGAGAGTTTGCAGAATGCAGTATGTTTACTCAGCAGCTCTGGGCCCTCTCCTACACTAAGGACACATGCAGCACAATGAAGACCCAAGCAGGCAGTTGGGAGTTGAAGGATCAGCTTCCTGATGGGACCCAGAAAGACACAAGGCAAGCAAAGCAAAGGTGTAGAGCAGAGTACAGAAAGGCCCAGTGGGGAGGGGCCATAACAAGAGGTTCCATCTGTAAAGATGCCACCTCCTCTGGTAACTACCATACTCCTATGGTTCCCACTGTCCTGTATCTGTGTTGTGCATCTCTGTCATCTGTCACTTTGTATATTTCTTGACCAGATTCTCTTCCTGTAACTCTGTAACTTCTTATCTCATGGACTCACATCAAAATTCCAGGAAGGAATTTCATTCAGTTACTTATTCACATGTGATATTTTGGTCACAATACACTAAATTACCTAACACACAGCAAAGCCACAGGCCACAGCCAAGTCTCTACAGGCCTTGTTTGCTGATATCAAGAGAGTCAGTCACAGATGATATGATTGTCAATGTAGAAAGTCCAAAAAAAGAAAAAAGAAAAACCCACAAGATTTCTGGAATTGATGAGTGACTGCAGCAAGGTTACAGAATGCAACACTCATACACAAAGTGCACTGATTTTCTATGTACCTGCAAAAGAGCTACAGCACTTGAAATTTAAAACATCTTCAATATGCCTTAGCACAAAACTGATGCATAAATCACCCTCTCCCAAAGTGACAAGATATGCATTATGAAAGCCATAAACTTTAAAGGAATAAGTCAGATAACAATAAATTAGGATGTTTCATGTTTATGGATTAGAAGTCTGAATCTTGTCAGATTGTTGGTTCTCCCCACTTCATTGTGGATGCAGGCAAACTGGTCTACAGAGTCTAAGGTGAAGGAAAGCAAGTAAAATGGATGCCACACCTGCCAGATCTGTTGGAGTTGAGCTTTTGGAGCTGCCTAGTGCTGGGAGAGCAGACAAATCATTGCCAATGACTGAGAGAGAGTGGCCTGCAAATACACTGTGGGCAGAGAAGCATGGAGATTCAACAGAGACAGATTATTTTTCAACAAATAATACTGAAATAATTGGACATATAGATGTGAAAGTATGAATCTAGGCACAGATCCTACAACCTTAAAAAAAAAAACCCACAAAACAACTAACTAAATGGACATGAAAGTAAAAACAATTTCTAGAAAGAATATAACATGGGAAAAAAGTCTAGATTATCTCAGGTTTAATAATGAATCTTTAGATAAAATACCCAAAGTATGAAACATAAAAGAAAAATTATGTAAGTTGGACTTCACTACATTTAAAACTTTGGAAAGCTAGGGATATCAGTCATTGAAGAAACACCTGCTTAGCACACATAAAACCTCGAGTTCAATCCCTTAGCACTGCCCCCAAATTTATTAATTAAAAAACTTTGGAGAAAGTTCGTAGCTGTTCATCTGACAAAAGTTAATGTCTAGAATATATAAAAATTAAACACCAAAAGAAAAGTGGTACACGTGGCCAATAAATATTAACACATGAAAAATGTTCAGTGTCCTTTCTTACACAATTAAACACAATTAAAGCTACATTGAGATTCCATCTTTCTCCAGTCAGTATGGTAATCAAGAAAGCAAGCAATGAATACTGCAGAGGATGAGGGAAGGGAGAGACTCTTATACACTGTCAGGGGGGAATGTAAATTTGGCAGTCACAAAAATGTGGCATATAAGCAAACGAAGTTTCATTCATTAAGCACAAAACTATATCATTTGGAAGAAAATAGATAGAAATGGAGATCCTCACGTCAAACAAAATGAGCCAGACAGAGTGTGGGGTTTAGAATCACCTAAGAGGCAAACCTCTGGGTGCATCTGTGAGGGTTTTTCTAGAGAGGTTTAGCCATGGAAGAAAGACCCACCCCAGATGTGTGCAGCGCCACCTCAAAGGCTGAAGAAAGTGGGCTAAGCACCAGCATTCATCTCTCTCTGCTTCCTGACTGTGGATGCAATGGGACCCGCTGCTTTACACTGCCATTGCAATGCCTTGCCTACTGTGGGAGAATGCACCATCACACTGTGAACCAAAATAAACCCTGCTTCTTTACGTTGTTTTTGGTCTTGTTTTGAGGTATTTTGTAACAACAATGTGAAAAATTACACATATAGATTTCGAACTATTTTATGACACGGAAGTAAGGGCAATAAGAAGGGGAAGAGAAGCAGAAGATCGGGTGTGGGGTTGGAGAACACAAGAGAGGGCAATTGGGAGTGGGTAAGTTATCTAGAAATCTGAATTAAAAACTTTTCTTTTAAAAAAACAGGTTCTTACTACCCATAACTCAGGCTAGCCTCAAACTCATCACCTTCTTGCTTCAGGCTCCCAAGTGCTAGGATTACAATCATGTGCCACAGTTTCCAGCTAAGATGAAATACTTTTGTCCTGCAAAAGACACTATTAAAAGTTAACAGACACTAGAAGAAAATATTTGTAAAACACATATTTGATAAAGGTTTCTCTCCAAAGTATAAAAAGAACTCTTTAAAATTGATTAGAAAACAACTCAATTAAAAGTGAGTCAGCCATCAAGGCAGAAACTTTATCAGAGACGCACAAATGTCAAGCAAAGCATATGAAGAGATATTCCCCCTGGGATAAGGAGAAGAAAAGATACTAAGAGCTGGAAGAATGGGAGATGGGGTACAGTGTAACGCTGGCTTCTGGACATGATGTGACCACCTCATTCAGGAGCTTACAGCCACCGTGATCACCTGTGTAAGACCTACACAATAGAAACCTGTCAGCATTCCAACTGAGGGAGACAGCTCATGGGGATCCATCTACTAACTGAGGACCAACTGGCAATTGGTGGCTGCTGGGGAAAAGGGAGGCATGTTTCTTCGAGTGTTTGGCCACCAGTAAATTGGCCATGTTCTCTTGAGTGGTTCTACAACCATGTGCTTGCAGACAGCACTATCTGGATTTGGTAAGTTATAAATAAAAGGAAATAAAGGTGGAAAGGAGGGTATTAGAGGGTAGAGAAAAATGGGAGGGAAGATTTGGATTGAATACAATCAAGATACATTGTAGACATGTGTGAGATTGACAAGAATAAAAAAATTCTATACAAAAAGGAAAAAGAAAAGATCTTTCACTTGCTTGGTACCTGGAAAGAACTGAAAGTTTCAACATAAGGATCCACTGCATACCAATCAGAGTAGCAACAGTCCAGATCACTGCCCACTCAATGCTGGCACGGAGTTGGGGTGATAGACTCTCACCATTGCTGGTACAAAACAATGAAGCCACTTGGGAAAGGAGTTGCTGTTTCTTCCAACAATAAATGTATTCATAGCATCTGCTTTTATAACCACCACGTTCAAAGAACTTGAAAACTATGTCCACACAAAAACTTGCACACAGATCTTTATGCTAGCTTTATTTAAAAGTGTTCAAAGTTTGAATATGTTCTCCAATGGGTAAATGAATAAATTGAGTACATTCATACAATGGAATAATTGCATGATTAAACTATTAGAGAGGAGAAACCTTAAACACATGTTTTTAAATGCCAGTCTAAAAATATCACAGACTACCTGATTCCATTCTGGAAAAGACAAAACTATAGAGACAGTAAAAAAAGATGGATGATTGTCAGGGGTTGGGGAGGGAGTGTGTGAGTAATTTCGGTCAACATGGGAGTTAAGGCAGGTAAAATACATACCATAATGGTGGATATATGTTATGCATTTGTTACTACCTTATGTTAATAATAGACATCAATTCGGTGTGATTGACAACTACTCCTAGTTAAAATTCTTTTTTTTTTTTTTTTTTTTTTGGTTTTTCAAGACAGGGTTTCTCTGTGTAGCCCTGGCTGTCCTGGAACTCACTCTGTAGACCAGGCTGGCCTCAAACTCAGAAATCCACCTGCCTCTGCTTCCCGAGTGCTGGGATTAAAGGTGTGCACCACCACTGCCTGGCCTAGTTAAAATTCTTAACCACTGAAGGAGGAGGGAGCTTGGACAAGGGTAGGATCAGCTATACCAGCACACTGATTATCCTCCAAATCTAAAAAACTTTACTTTAAAATTAAGTATGTTGACTTTTTGAGAATAGCCTCACAGAAGTCATGCTGGATGACTCTGAATAACATAGGCTGTAAAAGGCCAGGTTAGGAGACAGACCACTTCAGAGAGTAACCCTGTTATTCACTTAGGTGTGAACATAGGATTGTAATTTCATGCCATCCCAACTATTTACAATGACTTCATCATACTAATAGTTTCAGATTTTAATAAAAATTAGAACAAATAAAAATCCTACTTTTCACTGGAAAGTAACAGTAGAAAAGGTGTTGGTGCCCAGGTTTCCCCTGCAATCAAAAAGGAAGAGCAAGAACTACATCTGTAGAGCACAGCCCTCAGGAATGCAAAGGCTGTAGGGCTGGACTACAAGGCAACAGATGAGTAGGAGTCATGCAATAGGGTCCTCCTCAGACTCCTAGGTCAAAAGACAGCAAATGTACGTTGAGTGCTCTGGTGTTGTATTTACAGGTATGGCATGGTATGGGCAGACAAAAGCCCTCTTCCAAGAAACCAGCTCCTAGTGGCTCTAATAAACACAAATCCAGAGGTACCTTCTATATTTACACCAACCCTCAGTTCATCTCACTTTGTTATCTTATACTTTCAGAAAAGGGAACCCTTTCTGGGGTTGAAGATGGCCATAGCACAGCAGTATGCCTACATGTAGAAATGACATGAGTCACTCACAACTAGATGTCTTTCACTGCCTCTACTCTGTAACAGAGCCCAGGCTCCAATGGGAACATGGCAGTCTCTCTGAGGATACAGAGCATGGCAGGAACATAGAAATTAGGTAAACAGTAAGGCCCAAGGTCAGCTGCCATACGCACACAGAAGGCATGCTGTCTGATCCTGTATCTGGTCCAGTAAGGCCTGACCATGGAGTCTCTCATGACTGTAGACACCACTGATGTCATGACTGTCACCAGGACTGCATGTACTCTCCATAACACACATGTTGTCCTCCAGTGCAAGGCATTTTTTTTCATTTACCTTATTACACTCTACCAGATTCCACTCCTACAGCAGCCATAAAGCATCTCCACGGAGTTCATGTGTGTGCATTCTGAGAGGGCTTGGGTACAAGGGCCACCCTAGCAACTCTAGTGGGTGAGACAATGGCAGACAGGTTCACTTAACCTTCTCTATGATGTTGATAGCGATGGTGCCAGCTTGCACCCATCCTTGCTCCCAGGAGAATATGAATGCATTTTTAAAAGTTTTTCATTCAATATATTTTTATCATAGTCTTTACCCTCCCCCAACTCCCCAAGATCCTCCCTACCACCCAACTAGATGTTCTTTCTCTCGATCTCTCAAAAAAAAAAAATCAACCAAACAACAACAAAAAATATGGTGTCCATTTGTGTTAGCCAATTACTCCTGACCATGAGGCTTGCCCTGGAGTGTAGTTGGTATAACCAGGGTCACTCCACTGACAACAACTAATTTCCTCTCTCCAAGAAGCTATCACTTGCAAATAGCTTCTCGGTTAGGTTGGAACTTTGTGCTCACTTCCTCTGCTCCATGCTGGAATTTTGCCTCTCTTGAACTTGTACAGGTCTGTGCATTCTGTCACAGTCTGGGTGAGTTCATATGGGCATCAACCCTGCTGTTTCTGGAAAACGCTGCTTCCTTGAAGTCACCCACCACCTCTGCATACTCTTCTGTATAAATCCCTGAACCTGGAGGGGAAGGGTGTGATAAAGGCATCCCAATTAGGGCTAAATGCTCCAAAGTACAACTGTGAATTTTTAAACATCTCACAACTAGAGCCTACAAAATGGCTCCCTGGATAAAAGTACTGACCACATAACCCTGATGACTTGAGTTTGACTCCTTGAACACACAATAGAAGGGAATGGAAAGTTGTTCTTTTATCTCTACAGATGTGCTGTGGCATGTGCAACACACACATACACACACACACACACACACACACACACACACACACACCGGGGGGGGGGGATTTAAATTTTAAAAAGTAACTATCCCATAGTTGTGTCAGGATCCCATGCTATGGGACTGGGTTATAAACAGCCAAACACAGCTTTGTGGCTTTCACAGACCACTCTGCTGGCAAAAGGCCGTTTGTTCTCTGATCCTTCCTCTGGCAGAAAACCAGGGGCTAGTCTGTGCTCATTCAAGACAGTGAATGACCCCAGCGCATCCAGCACCAGCACAAATTTGGAGATACTATGCCCTCATAAATAGACTAGGCCCAAAGCCCATCTATTCTTTGTGAATACCCACATTCACCTTCAGATCTCAAAGAACAGAATTAAAGGCTAAAATTGGGCTGGCAAGATGGCTCAGCATATAAAGATGCCTGCTACAAAGCCTGAGAACCTGCGTTCTATTTTGAAGACTCATATAATGGAAAGGAAGAACCAACTCCTGAAAGTTGTTCTCTGATCTCCAAACATATGACAACACACACATTCATGCACATATATTTTAAAAAGAACAAAATATTTTTATTACATTTATTTGGGGTGTGTGTGTGTGTGTGTGTGTATGTGTGTGTGTGTGTGTGTGTGTGTGTATCTAGGGCATGCACGTAGAGGTCTGAAAATAACTTGCAGGAATCAGTTCTTCCAACATGTGGGAGCCTCCTCAGTCCACCTCACTCCATACAAACTCAGGTGATCAGTCTTTTTAAAAATCAGGCTAGTAACTGGGCAGTGGTGGTGCACACCTTTAATCCCAGCACTTGAGAGGCAGAGGCAGGCAGATTTCTGAGTTCAAGGCCAGCCTGGTCTACAAAGTGAGTTCCAGGACAGTCAGGGCTACACAGAGAATCCCTGTCTCGAAAAAAAAAAAAATCAGGCTAGTGAGCAGGTAAAGGTGCTTGCTGCCAAGCCTAATGGCCTAAGTTCAATCCCCAGGACCCCCATAGTGGAAGAAAAGAAATGTCTCCTACAAGTTTTTCTCTGACCACCATAAATATTCCTTAGCATGCATGCACACACAATGTCCAGCTTTGGAATAGTGTTTCTAGCTATGTGTGACTTTCATGGCATTTTTTATTTATTGTCTGCCATTATGTGCTGTAGCCCTCTCAGACACCAAGTATGTTGTAAGTACCTCATTTGCTGTGCCCATTTCTTAAGATGCTGGCTCATACCCTGTGAAGAGCTTGAGGCACTGGAGAGTTAGGAGCTTGTCCCTGTACAGTTAAGCCAGGCTGCCATGAGTGCTTTTCAGACATTGTGACATATATAGGTAGGAACCAGGAGTCTCCTAGCCCAGTTGTGAGAGGCACTTCATTGATGTGTGTTTCTAGGAGCTCTGGAATATATAGTGTCTCCTTGGAGAATATGCCATTCATCTTCATATGTCCCTCCCTGAAGTCCTGGAACCTTTCTCCCAGGCCAATATTTCTCTCAGGATTTCTAATTTTAGAACTTGGAGTCATCTCCATGGACCGACCTGGATGGGGGAACCACTGGTCTCCTAGATGAGAAGAAAAGATGGGACCCAGAGACAGCACTACCTGGGCAAAGTATGCTTACACCCTTCTCCAGCCGAGTCTAGGTGTGGGAACAAGAACATGAGCAGTCTGAGTATGCACATGTAAAATCACCCATGTTTATATTCACACGAGTGGCACACACAGGTGTGTGTGCACCCACATGCTCCAGCATAATCATTAATGAGTCTGCTTGCACACACAAGCATACTTCCTAAGAGGCCTCTGGACTCCTAGATCCACATTTCATTGGCTACATCCACTGCTAACTTATACCTTTTCTCCCACCTCTCCCAGTCTTCCTTGTGTGACTGAGATAAGCTACATTGCTTCCAGTGCAGTTGGACTGCAGTTAGGGCTCCTCAACCAAGCTCCAGGTTCCTTACTTTCAAAGGAGCGATTATACTCACTTCACTGTATCTCCTCCTTAGGCAGCTGTCTCTTGGGCAGCTTCAAGAAAGTTGGAGGCCCAGAGAGGACTTAGGAGAAAGGTTTAGCTGATGCTAACTTCTGTGTGCTCAGGTTGAGGGACACAAAGCAACCCCAGAACAGTAGGAGAGCTGCTATGGGTCCACATCCCCTGAACAAACCTGGGCCAAATCTAAGAATGAAGCCCTCAGCAACTCCATTTCTTCAAAACGTCCACAAAAACAGGCCTTTTAAGTTTCCCATTTTGCTTGGGAAACTCTTTCCCAGCAGAGAACTCAAATATAACTGGACTTTGGCACATCAACTCAGCAGGTGGTAAATCCAGCTGGTTTCCTGACCTGCCTGGGAGGGGAGAGCAGAACAGACAGATCCACCTCACTGGAAACTCCCTCTTCAGGGAGAGCTTGAAAATCTTCCGAATGCCTAAGTTTCACTTTATAGTAACCGCTGGACTGAGAGTGAGGTCCCAGATGGAGGAGTTGGAGAAAGGACTGAAGGAGCTGAGGGAGTTTGCAGCCGCATGGAGGGAGCAACAGCGTCAATGGGCCTGACACACACACACACACACACACACACCCCCGTCGTCCTGGAGTTTGGACCACCAACCATAGAATACACATCGAGGGACCCATGGTTTGGACCACATATGTGGCAGAGGATAGCCTCATTGGCCATCAGGGAGAGGAGAGGCCCTTGGGCCTGAGGGTGTTAGAGGCCCCAGTAAAGGAGAATGTCAAGGTGGGAATACGGGAGTGGGCAGGCGGGGGGTGGGGTGGGAGGTGGAATTCCCTCATATAGGTGGGGGAGGGGGAGGGGATGGGAGTTTCCAAAGAGGAGACCTAGAAAAGGGGAAACATTGGAAATGTAAATAAAGTATCAAAATAAATTAATTAATTAATTAAAAAAAAAAAAGAAAGAAAGAAAATCTGACCTGAAAATAATGCTGGTTTTGTCTTTATCTAGGGATAGCTCCTGGAGCTGAATTGATGGAGCCACACAAAGCCTTCAAGATATATGTCTAGGGACAAGTGCCTGGCAGGTGCTCCCAACTATCTCCTTCCCAGGGACCAAGTGTTCTTCAGGGGGCCCCAGACAAAATCCACACCATTTACCCAACAATGAACCTCCTCCATCTGTCCCTGACTATGCCCTCTCCAAGCACTGATGCAGTCCCAATGATCCTGGTTCTAATATTGCTAGAATTTACCCCTAGCTGTCCCCATTTCTTGGCTCTCTAAGGCTGAAGCCAGTGTCCATTTCCTTTGCTCTAAAGCTCTCCTTACTGCATCCAAGATGGATTAGATCCTCAGCATTCCTAGCAGCTCTCCAAGCCCGTCAGTCTGAACTCTGTCCCCCTGTAGCCAGCAATCTGAGGGCTCTCCTTCAGATAAAAGATCCTTCTTAGAGAAATGACACTCAGTGATAGATAGACATGAACAATAGGAGCAACCAGCTTGAAGCAAAGGCCAGTCAGTGTACACAAGCCTGACAAACTTCACCTGTCCAGCTACTAGGCTGACACTCAGCTGTCACACCCACAGTACTCTAAGCTTATGGGAGCACCTTTTGCCTGCCACGCCTGAAAATGTGTTGTCACCAGGGATGCCAGGCACAGGAAACTGGGTGACAGTTTGGGGAAGAACTTGACTAAGGACTTAGGAATTTCTTCCTTGAACTCAGGATTAAAGGGGTGTTTGGAGCTTAAGGTAGGAAGTCACTAGGTTTACAGCATAACATTTACTCATCCATGTGTGTACATATCTGTGTATCCAACCAGCTATTTACACCCAACCTTACATGCATTCACTCCCTGCAGAAGCCTTGGTAGGTACAGACAGGTCATCCACCAGATGATTCAATAAGAACAGAACTGAGTCAAAAGATCTTGGAGTTAGGGAAGGTATCCTCAAGGACTGGGGTAACCTAGCGATTTCTAAGCTCGGCAAAGGTAGTAAGAAGCTGTCTGTGAAAGAATAAGGCTGCAGATGGCATCCAGCTCAGAGCCATGAGATACTCACTGACAGCCCTCCCCTTATTCCTTCTTGTCCCTCACTAATGACATTCCACTGTACCAGCCACTGACCCCAAGTCCATCACTCCTCAAGACAGGGACAAGTTAGGAGGAGTCAGAGAACATCTTAAACTCACCAGCACTTGCCCATCCCTATTCCTGGCTAGAGGCCTGAGAAAAGTAAAGCCCAGGGAAGAGCAGAAAGAGAAGGGAGCTGAGAAGAGGGTTAGGGGGCATAAGGGACAGCAGGGTAGGGTGTAGCTCGGGCTGGCAGCTGGGCCTGCTTAGCTCTTAACAGTAGGGAAGTTCCCAAGAGAGTGGACATGGACTCCCAGCTGCCCACATTGATCAGAGAAGCCACACCCACCTCAGCTTTGGAAGGGGATGTGGGATGCTTTTCAGCCTCAGCACTGATATGTGGCGCCCTAAAATATGGTGCCCTGAGTCCTAACAGCCATGGCACAGTGATCCCAGCTATATTCTACAACAGAGAAAGAAGCCGTTCTCTAAGGGAAGCTCCATACCCTGGGGCTGAGTGGAGAAAGAACAGCTGAGCTGATCCTAATCTTGCCAGACTCATTCAAACACACAGAGGACCCATGGGAGACTCAGGACATACAAATCCATGGGAACTCTAACTTTAAAGCACCCCAAACTCAGACACTTGTTCCCAAAGAAACTAAAAGGGGAGTCCCAGCATATGACAGCTTATAAGGATAGATCAGAATCCCACAGCCATGACATGACATGAAGCTACCTGAGTGGTTAGGTTATCAGAACTCAGAGGTGCACTGTAGCAGCCTGGCTTGTTACGATGAACAGTTTGTACAGGGTTTGTGCCTCACAGTGAGGTTGTCCAGGACAACAGTACTAGAAGGTCTAATAGTTCTCTCTAGAAAGCAGCAGGAAGAAAGGGGTGGCATAGTCACCTGTGCAAACAGGCAGGGTTAGTCAGGGCTCAAACCTGCAATGCTACAGCACTTCCTAACCTTTGTGCTCTTTCTCTCTCTTTCTCCCTCTCGCTCTTTCTCCCTCTCTTTCTCTTTCTCTCTCCCTCCCTCCCTCCCTCCCTCAGGATGCTTCAGCTTCAAATGCTGCATAAACTTAAAGCTCAAGAAACTGTCCAGGGGCAGCTCCCCAAAATAAGACTTTATATCTTCAGTGCCTCCTAGCAGATTCTACAGACTCCCCTCATCCACTTCCCTAGACACCTCTCCCCCCTTTCTCTCCCTCTCCCTTCCCTCTCTCTCTCCGATCAGTATAGCCCCCACACCATTCTGTTCTGATCTGAGAGGCTCCTGATTTCCTTACTGATGGGACTCAGCTAGGGGTTGGTCACTGTTACTGCCTGGATCCCCTTCACTGAGTACCTCTGGAGGATGTCATTTTTGTCCCCTATAATGACAGTTTCCTCCCCTACTCTCCCAGTCTCCTTCATCAACCCTTAGTTCCCTCTCTGGCTTTAGACAGAAGGTTTGGGTGCTGTGACTGTCGGGCTCAGGAATTGTGAAATGGGATCTGTGCTACAGAGGTAGCACTGCTCCCAGCACAGTAGCAAGAACCCAAAAACTGTGTGCTAATAACCCAGCTGGGTATGGTCTCTTCCTCCCAGTAAGTATGGGCAAGCACCTCACCTCCCTGAAGCCCAGAAGCTCTGATTGTTCTCCCACAGCCTCTCTGGTCTTACACTCTGTCTTGCAACCAAAGCAGTGATCTGAGAGGTCAGTTGTGACTGAGGCCCACTCTCTGCACATCTTCAGCAAGGACCAAAGTCCTCCAAGGTCTGCAGATAAATTGGTTTAGACTTCCCCTAGCATTGCCTTGGCCTCTCCCAGTCTCTTTTCATTCTCTCTAGACTTTCCATAAGCTCCCCTTGCCTCTCCTCACCCTTGCCCTGGCCTCTTCTAATCTCCCTTCAACTTCTCCACCAACTCCCCCGGCATCCCTTCAGACTCCTACCCCAGCTTTCCCCTATCCCCAACAACTTCCTACTGTATGCTCCCAGCTGCCTGGATCCACCCTAGGTGGAGTCTTAGTGGATACTAGATGGATCTAGCCACCTAGATCCACTTAGTACTGCCTGTGCTCTGATGTAGGCCCTTATTGCCTAGTACCTACTCAGCCTTAAGTCCCAACATTGTAGCTGCAGGCTAGGGACTCCCAAATGGGAGTGTGTGGACAGAGAAGGGAGCACCTCCACCACCTAGGGTGGACCCTGCCTCACCACAGACAATCAGACCTTTCCAGCCTACTACCGCTGACCTATAGACAGGCACCCTAGCCTTGACATCCCTGCCCTTAGCCTTCCTCAGCCCCCAACTGCAATAATCACACTACCTGTGTTCCAGGAGCCATGTCTTATTCCCCAGCTGGGTCAAAACTGGCTGAAAAAAGTATGACCTCCTAATCATAAGATTGGGCTGGGAGTTAAAAATAATTAGAAGAAAACATGAATCCCAACAGCATAAGGCTTTCCCATCCTCTCCTGGAAGGCAGTTCCTGTTCAGTTTGAGGATGAAGTGATATGGACAGTCCTAAAAGTTTTTTTTTCTTTTATTGGATATTTTCTTTAATTACATTTCAAATGTTATCTCCTTTCCCTCCAGAAACCCCCTATCCCATCTCCCCTCCCCCTGCCTCTATGGGGGTGCTCTCCCACCCCCTAAACGTTTTTAAAGTACTCAGGGCTTAACGAGTGAGAGCCATGTCCTTTTCTGGGAGCTGTGGAGGTATCAGCTATACTACCTAAATTCACACACATATCAGCTATGAGCCCACAGAACTATTCGTGAGAGTCTGTGATGAGGCATATGAGGCCGATTATACAGGGAGGGAGTCTGAGAGGCTTCTGCAGAACAGATCAAGGTCATCAGGGATCTGAATGAATTCAGAGTTCACACCTGAGGGAAGAGCTGAGAGGTAAGGACTGGGTACCAGAGTCTCTGCCACCAAGAGCATGGTTCTTAAAGCCAGGCAGGGTAGAGCTGAACCTGCAGATTGCTTCTCTCCCTTTCCGTTTCTGTAGTTGAGTCTTCAGGGGAATATAATGGGTTCCTGGTAGGGTCTGATTAGAGTAAATCTGTCTCAGGAGTTAATACTGGTGAAACTTTGGTGCAGCTGCTTATTGTTGGGGCTGAAAGGAATGGAACTGAGAAATAGCAACATTGGTCCTTAGAGGAGAGGGTCTTGTGGACAGATGGAGTCTGAAAGATGGGGAGGTGTCTGCTATGATGCCTAGAGCAGGAACTTCCTGGGTAAATGACCCCATGCCAGGCTCTTAGCTGAACATGCTGGTAATATGCAGTACAGTGCATGGAGTGGACCAACAAGGGCCCTGTAGGTTTAAGCAGGGAAGGATGTTGGGGGAGAAAGCAGGATCTGCTGAAAGTACAGTGAGAGCCAAACTCAGCCAGGAGGCCCTGGGGACCTGGGAAGGATCATCTCCATAATTTCTAGAAGTTGGGAGTGGGGGTGAGTTGAATAATAGGGAACGCCTGGGTCCACTAAAATATTTAAGACACAGAGGTCCTTCTGCAAAGCTGACTGTCCACTGGTGATCCTCTTGACTAATATTGGAGAGAGTTGCTGCTGACTCTGGTGGCCAGCCCTTCTTGGGGCAAGTTCATAGCCCCTGGAGACCTGCAGAGCTATAACCCTTAGGAATCAGGCTGCCCCTTAGTCAGTGTGCTGGCCCAGCACCGAGCATGGCAAATAGACCTGGCTATTGCTGAGCTGAGATACTAAACTCCAAATCTGTAGTCCAAGGGTACAGAGAGAAACTCCCAGATAATACAGATGGCACACACTTCATATACTAGAATGCTGCAGTCCGTGGAGAAGCAGATGAGCCTGGTGAAGGGGTGTCCTTGGGTCCTCCCCAGCCCTTTCTGAACACTCTGTGTGAAGAAGTCACAGCAACACACAGCACAAACCTTACTTAAAAACCCAGTCAGACAGTGTAATGCAAGGAGAGCCCAGTGCCAGATCCACAGGCTAAATGAATGGGAAGAGGAGGCAGCAAGAAATTAAAAAAAAAAAAAAAAGCCTTCACTAACCAGACACTCCGAGTCTGATCTCTGTAAACGTTCTCTCCATAGCTTTCCCACCCCGTCCTTGCTAAAGAGTCATGCATGCTCCCTCCTGGGTCTCAGAAGACCTCTTCTGCCTATTCTATTCCATAACCTTAAAGGAAACTGGCAGGCTAGGAATCTCTGTATCTGTTCTTGCTCTCCTTGAATAAGGGTCCAACGAATTTCACAGGGACCACATCCTTACCACCTCCACAAAGATAATAAAGCTTTGATCATCTTAAATTTTTTAAGAGGTCTGACCTTCCTCTCACCTTGCCAGGAGCTCCTTCAATCCCACTGAGGTTTCACTGAGCCAGCTGAGAGAGGAGAATCATCTTCCCCTCCAGACAAGGGGTCATGAGTTTCCCTGGATTAATCATAAATAATATCTCTTTATTTATTTAGCTGCTCTGGACCCAGAGTTCACTCTAGTGCCACGTACAAGTCAGTTCTCCCAGTGCAATATGAAGTCCCAAGTAGGGTAGCATCTAGAGAAAGATTTGGGGACATGAGCGTGAGACTGCGCAGGCAGTGGGCAACACCTGCCCTGTAGGACCAGAGAGTGATGCCTCTGGGTTAGCTGGTGCACTTCTCCAACCAACAGCGCACCGCACTCTTGCTGAATGTGCCTCTTCCCCAGAAAGGGATAGAAAATGCAAGGGCAAAGGCAGGTGGTATAGACTCTAAGGGCATAGCTAAGACTCAGTCATGGGATACCATGATCCACAAAACCCGGGCCGCTTACCAATTTTGGCCAAGCTGGCCACGAGGATCCAGAGCGCGATGATGTATGGATCCTGGACATGGTGCCATTTGAAGGTGACCACCTGGAAGCTCCCACCACTGCTCGGTTCCTCCTCAAAGCCCCTCGCGCCTCGCAGACTGGTCAGCGCCAGCGCCAGCGCCAGCAGCCGCTTCCACCCTGGTCCCAGAGCCCTGTGCCACATCGCTGCTGCTCAGCTCCGGGAGCCTACACGCATACCGAGGTGAGTACCTGCTGCGCTCTCCGTCGCAGCCCTCTGCGCGATCCCAGAGCTGGCAGCAGTCAGGTCCCCAGGCCCGCCCGGGTGGCCTTTAATCCCGCTGCCCCCTCCCGCGCCAGGGCGGGGCCTTCCCGCCCCCGCTGCGCACACGTGAACGCAAACAGTCTTGCTGCGTTAGAAGCACTCCTGCCTGCCCCGCTCACGCCCACGCCCACCTAGTTGGTTGGGCCCCAGCCTAGAAGTCCGGGCTCTCTGGGTGCCGCGGCTGGCTCCTGAGCCAGCAGCTAGAACCTGTGGATTCGAGGTTCTCCAGGTCGCTCCTCCCCAAGGTCGAATGGCACCTAGCCCACTGGCAGTTGCTCCCTTCCCGGCGGAGCGCAGCGCGAAGCCAGGCATGCCACTGTCGACTCTACCTGTTAAATGGGACCTGCTTCTCCCGCCTTGGCCGCTTCAGCAGCCGCGTGGTTTCGCTAGTTACGGGGTACATTGCACCCCGTTATATACACTCAGCAAGGCCCCCCTCTCCATTGAGAACCTGGAGTTCTTGGGTAGCACACCATGGCATCTATGTAAATTGGGACAATAAAGAAAGACAGAAAATTAAGGGGACATAGGACAGGAAGAGGCATCTCATTCCAAAGTATTCTCAAGTCTCTGGCCAAGTGAGAGTCAAGAATTCCATCACAATTAAAAATTGCTGTGAACTTTGCATACATACAGAATTCTTTTATATGGAAATGTTTTTAATTTTTTTTTTAAACGTCAGTGAACCACACTTAATGCCTAAGCATATGTGACTTAAATCCGTTTCCCAGATAAAAGCCTGCAGTTTTCTGGGAATCTAACAAATACTATTAGAAACTTTGTTTACAGGAAAACAAAACCAAAAAATTATCATAGCCAGTGTGGTGCTGCATGGCTGTAATATCAGTATTTGGAAGGTGAAGGGAGGAATTCAAAGCAAGCTTTGGCTGTGTAGCAAATTTAAGGCCAGTTTGGGATACATGAGACCCTGGCTCAAACAAGCACAACAAAAAGCCATATCTTAACCCTTGCACAATCTTTGTGATCCATGGTTTTACCTTATCAGCTGCAATCCTTCCTTAGGTTACTCTAGAACCCACCCTACCATCTCATTTAGGAAAAAAAAAAAAAAAAAAAAAAAAGCCCTTAGCAACCCTTTAAAATGTAACTTCAGAAGTCAACACTAAAACTGTATACATGGCTACTGTAAAAATACTTCTACCTTCCAAACCCACCCTTCAACCATGGCCCGTGGCAGCTCCTCTTCCAACCACTTAAGCACTGGAAACCCTTGACTAGACACCTCTCAACTGTCCCCTTTGGACCTCCTATTGGGATACCCAGAGAATAGATCCAGTTCTCCCTGGATTCAGTCCATCTTCAGACCACAGTCCCTTGCTGATGCTCCCTTCCCCTACTTGCCCAGGGAGGCAACACTTTGCTTTAAGGTTCCAGACACCACTACCCAGGCTCACCACCTAGACTGCCTAAGATCTTGCTCTAATGTCTAGTGTTGATCCTGAGATCCTGGCTCCCTGCCAGCTCTGCTCCTCAGCTTAGGTCACTCATCAGCTACTGGACTGTTTATCCATGGGCTGTCCTCTATGGAATGTCTACTTTGTGAGTGAGGGGCTGGTCAGTAACATGACTGATCCCCAGGACTTGGAATAGTGTCTACTCTACAGTAGCATGTATGAAATACTGAATGAGTGAACAGGAGACTGACTGGACAAGTGATTGGTGGTTGGACCCAGAGCAGGCAGGGTTGCCTTTGGCATCTAAGCCCAGAGGTGAGAACTCCCAGGAGGGAAGTTCTGGCTTGAGTGGCTTTATTTTTGTCTTCCTGTCTTATGCTGATGGGTGTTGGCTTGCATGGCAGGATGGTAGAGCTCAGTGGTTGGGTGATTCGTGTTGGGGCAAAGGATGGGTGGTTGAACTGAGTTGATCACAAGGCCTGGCACAGAACAGAGCATCACAACTCTGTAATTGGCCACCAGGTTTGCAATCTTGGTGCTTACTTGGGCATCTTGTATGGTAAGTTGCTGGGTTTGCTCTCAGTTCATATGGTCAAACTGAACCTACCGTTTCCAGTCACATTCCCAGCCTTCTGTCCCAGAGAAAGGCTAGAAGAATGAGAACAGTTTTGTTCCTAGTTTAGATGCTCCTGGGTAAAGCCTCACATGGAGCATACTTTCTAGATACTGCCCCTGTATTCCACAGGAAGGCCAAACCCTATGACAATAGTGTGTTCATGATGTACAGTGGCCCTCCAAAGATTTTTATCTATACCTGCCTAACCTGAGAACCTGCAACCAGGAGCCCACAGAATTCAAATGAAGCTGAACAGCATTACAACATAGAAATAAGAACTCAAGCTGAACACTGGTGCCATCCCTGGCCATTAGCCTGATGTGCCACTTACACTACAAGCCACTTAAGACAATGGAAAGCGTGTCTAATGGAGTGAGAGAAAGCAAGGAGCCCTTACAATGTCACATATAAGAGCAAGGCGCCCTCATAACCCACTACTCATTGTTCAGGTGAGAGTTTGGCTGGGTGGCAGGGGTTGTGGGCACTTGATAATGAAGGTATGTATAACCCCAGGCTTGCTAGAAGGCTCCAGCAATGATTGTTCCTACACTCTGGTGACTGAGATCAGTGAAGCAGTGGCCATGAACACCGGCCATAACAGAAGCTGTCATGATAGCTATGTGAGGTTGTGTTTCATCAATGGACTGGGGCCAGGATACAGGCAGCTCTCATAGTCTGTTTCTCTTCTGCAAGGCTGTGGTTTTAGAAAGCCTGTGCCATCCCCTAAGGCAAGGACTCGCATCTGCAAAATTGTATGAACAGTGACACCTGCAGTGATTTGATAACTGCTGACTTCCTCCTCCCTCAGCCTAGTATGTGTAGCCTTCCTGACATCTAGACTTTCTGGAGTTCTTGGTATTTTCCTGTACACACCTGGAGGGCCCATGATTAAACCAGAAGCTCAAAGATGCTCAGAAGCAGTCCAAAGAGGGCTAATAAATCCACAAGCACCTGAGCTTTAAAATTAAGGAAACAAAAGTGGAAAATATCTAGTTTGACACATTAACTTCTGATTATGATCATTTGCATCATTTGTGAAAACTTGTGCATAATGTGGCTAATGGTTGAAAATCTATTTGTTTGTTGACAATACATGGAAGATAAAATATTACTTCTCAGCCTAAATTCAAAAGGTTTAAAAACTTTTTACACATTGCTTATAGGTTACCACCAGCTATGCTTGGGGAAGAAGGGTTCATTACAGAGCTGCCCTGGCTTGCTTTCTTGGGCTGTGAATTGAAGGTGCCCACTGGGTACCAAGCACTTAGAATTAGAAGAGATCCACCTGGGACGTCTTCCAGGAACCAAAGTCAAAATCACCACTCAAGGCAGAGTTATTGCTACTTTTGGGGGAGTGGGTGTTGATAGTATACAATTGCAAATTGCATTTTTCACAAACAAATGAACATTATGCTTTTATATCTGCCTGTTAGTACCTTTGACACTCCCTGGTCAAGCCTGGGTCTTTGTCCAGCCTGGAACTTACATGAGAATCACTCTGATCACTAGACCTGTATTCTGCTCCAGCCTGTGCCAGCTAGGCCTGGGTCTCATTCCATGCAGCAGATAGGCAGGCCACTATCACAGGGGTGTGTGCTGTGGCTCTGGATCCTGGGAAACCTTAGAGCTGATCAGGCTAAGTACATCAGAGTCTAACACAGCAGCAGAACCACTACTGGGCAACAGAGTGTCTGTTGTGTTGTCAATCCCAGATGGCTCTCAGAGGGCGGAGCTGAGGCCAGAGACTGCTCTGTCTCTACTGCATTACATTCTGAAGTGGGTTAGAGGCAGTAGGCTGTGGGGCCTCAGGACCACAACTTTCTCAGCTCCTAGCTCTGCACTGTTCCTCCTGTCACCTGTTCATCTTCTATTTGCCACCTGTCACTCATCTACTCCCACTGAATGAGGTGCATGTCTCCTAGGCTAGGTCCCCACCTGTCTGGTCCCATATTGAGAGAGAGCCCCACAGATTCTGAACAAGCCCCATGGTTCAGCCAAAACTCTGAGGGCCTTATAGAAAATGATCACATGGATCTGGAATTCCTATTTTCCAGGCTGATCTCAAGTAACAGGGTGTCCAACTGTCCCCCAGGCAAACCACTATGGGAAAGAACAGGGATAAAATATTCTGTAGACTGAACTGGGACACAAAGCCACCAAACTGCCTTCAGTAGATTTAAAAAAAAAAAAAAAAAATCAACAAGCTGTAACCAAGCTGGGCAGGCAGGCAGGACAACTTGTAAAGCGTAAAACAAAACTAATTCCTCTAACCCGTGACTACCAGCAGCAGGGGAAGCAAGAGAGCAGGGGACACAGAAGTTACTTTCAGCCCCCTATGCACCCTGGTCTCTCAGCTCAATGTCCTGCTCTGAAAACTGCACTTTGAGAATAAAGAAGGGAATATACTGCGTTCTGAAGAACTCTCAGGCAAATCACCTTCATGCAGGCACAATTTTCCCTATATGGGGACCCAATACACCATAGTAGGGTCATAGGTTATATGACCTAGTAACCTCAGCTTAGGCTTGGTTGGTATGGGCACACTGATGTTTGCAGAAGGCCAAATGTCCACCTTCAGCCATCTGGGTTGGCTCTCTTCTCTGCAGTGCTGTGTTCCAGTTCTTGTTCACACAGAACATGGTGAACATGGTGGGAATTGATGTTCCTCAGGTCACACACTTGGGTGATCATCCAAACATTCTCCTCTGACTCCCTTCTGGGTCCCTCAGGATCTTTGGAGTGTATCCAACCAGATGCAGGACAATCTTGCAGGCTGGTCTTGTGCATCAGCTTCATTCCACAGATCATGATCTTGATCCTTTTCTTGTATTTCCCTGGGGGAGGGGTGTCACTAATCACACTGAAGACTTAGCAGCTCTTTCAATTGTAGGCTTGGCTGAGACCCAGAACCACCTTGTAGTCTTCAGAGTCCCTAGAAACATCCATAATCAAGTGTAGCTGGTGGAAATGAACTGAAGACAAACAGGCCTGGTGTCTCAGAGGAGGAGGTATCACAGGAATGCCCCACCTCTCTGCATTTCCTATTCTACTCTGTAAAATGAGGGGTCCTTAACTACACTGTCTGCCTGGAAGTTACTATTGAATACCACCCTGAGTGTGGTGTTGCATGCTGATTACCAGACTGTGGTGTTGCATGCTTAGCTTACTGTCTTAGTGGCTCTCAGTTTGAGAGGCCCAGCACTTAGTCACTACTACAAGCCAAGGCCTTTCCACTCTGAATTATTTCCATAAATGGAGCACCCATTCAACCAGTCTTAGCTTAATTCTTATGCACAACTTTTTCTTTTTTTTTTTTTCTTTTTTTTTTTGGTTTTTCAAGACAGGGTTTCTCTGTGTAGCCCTGACTGTCCTGGAACTCACTCTGTAGACCAGGCTGGCCTCGAACTCAGAAATTCGCCTGCCTCTGCCTCCCCCTCCCAAGTGCTGGGATTAAAGGTGTGCGCCACAACTGCCCGGCTTCTTATGCACAGCTTTAACCCTCCTGGAAAAGATCTAAGACCTCCCCTTGGCTCCTCTTTGACCTTCCATTTTGAACTAGAAAGGGAGGGTAGTCTCCAGGTACTTCTGAACAGAAGCCTGATATAAAAGAAGCGTGCTCTGGACTTGTCTGGGCCCAGATCCCATCTGTCTTGGACAAGACTTGATTTTATCCACAAGCCTCGTAGTGTCTGTGTTTCATATGTGTGAGCAGCAACAAGTAGACCCAGAGGCCTTCTCTGATCCCTGACAATATAACCACAGCCCATACCAGGCAATGCCAGCCCACCACCTAGAGCAGGAAAGACATGCAGCTCCCCTATCAGTCAAGAAGGCTCCAGAGAAGGGAACAATTCAGGAGCTGGACAATGGCCAGGTGTCCCCTTGGGCATGAAAAGTGCAGCTGTCCCAGCTGTCGAGTCTCCCTGGCTTGTCTAGAGATCAATAGTCTTAAGCCTTGAAAAGCCAGATGACAATAGGCCCAGCAGAGGAAGGCTGCTGGACTTTGTCTATGTCTGATATGGTGTATGCTAAAGGATTTAGGATGGCACTGCCCTAGGAGCACTGTGCACGTGAAGAGATCCCATTCTCTGATCCCAGCAAGGAACCCTGGCTGTTGGGATAAGCTCTATTTATAGCAAGCAGACATAGCTTTGTTTGCAGAAATACTCCTAGTAGACTTTCTTAAGAGTACAGAGAATTTCCCCAATAAATGACCCTTTCCTTCATAGGAACAAGTCCAGATATCCCAATAGCATGCTGTAAAAATGGTCATGCATTTGTCATCAGTGGCATTCTTGAGTATAAGCAGAGGCTAAAGTCTGTCAGCAGGCTTCCACATCACACTGTGTTACAAATCCACAGGGAACTAGGAGTTTAAAAGTGAGCCCCACTTAGACCACAGTTCCAGGTACCAGGGAGACTTGTTGGAGTGGAAGGTGAGATGTGCCCACTCCCAGGAGCAGGGTGGACCCCACTTTTCTATCAGAAGCTCAGGTAGGGGCTAACTGTAACCCCTGCTACTTTCATCACCCCTGTTTTGCTTTCAACATATGCTGATCTTAATTGGTGGGAGTCACCACAGCAAAATGAGGAGTCAGTTGATTGCCTACCAATCCTTGAGCAATCAGAGTAGGAAGGAATCTGGCCACACACCTGGGCTTGGGGGTCTCTTTGAGTACTGGGAAAGGAACTAGGGCCTTATATGAACAGTCTCAGACCCAGGTCTGTACTACAAAAGCCTAATAGAGAACAACAGACAAAGGACCTCAGGGGAAACCCCAGGCCTTGTGTTCCTGGCCACTACTGTCAAGAGCTCTGTGCACATGGAAGGGAAAAGGCATCACCTAAACCAAAGATAGTTCTGGACCTTGAGAGCAGGGCAACATCAAAACTGCTCAGCAGAGGGTGGAAATTTTTCAGAGAGGAATGTCTGCAGTTGTGGAAGGATAGGGAATTCCTAGGCAGAGGCCAGAACACAACTCATTTGCACACATTAGCCTTTCAGATTGGAATGTCTCTCATGCCAGACCCTGGTAGCACAGAATAGTTTCTGGGGCAGGACTTCATGTCCTAGCACATGAGAGTCCCTTGGCTCCTTCCAACCCCACAGATTATTCTATTAAATCCGTCATCCCATTCAGGCACTAGAGACGTGGGATTCCACATACTAGCCCAACTCAAGCAGAGAAAGGAGAGGAATTCCAACTGAGCCAATCATTCCAGGGAACAGCAAGTGGGCTGCCAGCCAACCTTCCCTGTGTAGCTGGGCCTGGGAACCCTGTGGGATGTACACAGTCCAGGCTGGAGCTGACCCTTTCTGAGTCCTTGCTTCGCCCCAGTCCCTTGTTCGTTCTCCTCCAGAAGGGGATTTATTCCACAATGAGTACAACTCTGAAGCCCCACCCAGACCCACCTGAGTCCTTGCAAGAGGAGCTCGGCCATACTCTCACCCCAGGTGGTACAGGCTGTACTGGACCAGCCCTGGCTGGGCTCAGGTCAATTGGGTTGTAAAGGAGACATGGTCGTCCTGGGCATAAACCCTGACTTCTTCCCAGAACCAGGAGTTGTGGGTTTATAGAGTGTAATCCCAAAGGAGGATTAGACTGCCAGCAGCATCTGAGTCACCATTTAGTGGCCCTGGAGAGGGTGTGGGAGCCTCTCCCCACCTGGGCAGCCCACCTGGGCAAGGGGAGCCTGGACTGAAAGGAGGAAGAGCCCTCTTTTAAGATCTGCAGTACAAGAAATCATTCAGAACTGCACCCCCCCCCCCAGCAGCTCAAACTGAGGGGAAAGAGGTACCAGTGACCAGATTTGAAGTCTTGCTGCCAGAAACACCAGCTGTGAGTTTATATTTCAGGAATAATATTTTCAAAGATCAATCTCACGCTTCCGCTATTTCAGCTTGTGAAAACAAGGGTGTTTTCCTTGGACATGGGTGTGGGGTATGTTCCCCTCCCTGAGCTGTGACCTTTTGGCAGCTTTAGATGCAAGCTAACACATCACTCCTACCCTAGCCATAGTACCCTAGTGTCAGTGCCCAAACATGTGTTACGTGGATTCTGGTTCCCAGCCTGATTAAGGTATGTTTCACTCTAGTTAAGCAGCACCTCGTTGATAAGGATGTCTCTCAGGGTTCTTTTCCACATCTGTCTGCATGCGCACAGCCAGGGTGCCCTGACTGTGTAAAGATAAGGGACTGCTGGGAAGGAATGTGCCCTCCTTGAGCTGAACACCCACTAGTGCTCCCTGTCTCCTACAGCACTGACTGCTGTGGGCCCCTGTAGTAGGCCACGTGGATGGCCCTTTGTGCTTGTCTGCACATGAATGCACCCATTGTTCTGTCTCTGAGTTTCCCTATTTAGAGACTGGTATTATACACACAGAAAAACAACAACAGCCTCTAGCTGGCACCCCCCCTTATGTACCCTCACCTGGGTTTCATTTGATACCCCTGGGAAACATGAAGGCAGACTGGCCTGGCATTCATATTGTTCTCCTAATCCCATTTTAAAGGCAGGAAGCTGAAGGCTGAGTAGCTGGCCTCGGGCCATGGGGTCCCAGAGCCAGTGCTTTGCACCCACCTAGCCCTGATACCCACTCTCTGCTGATGTCTTGGATATTCTCACTAAGAGTCAGGGATTCTTCCCATGCCAAAGGCCTGTGGAATCTATACCATATCTGACATGTGGGAGAACAACAAGGTTTTAGCAACCTGCTCTAGGAAAAAGTCAAGAGTCCAGGCTCAGTGAAATATAGGTAAATGTGTGAGTCCTGTAAGGGTGTTCCACCAGTACAGAGGCTGTTTGTAATGAATCCAGACAAACCACCTTCCAGGAACATGGCTAATATGGAGCTTGGCTAGTACAACACACTCACCCTGGTAGACAAGGGGTGACAAGCTAGTAGATAAGTTAATGGCAAAGATAATGAATTGGTTTATTTATTACAATAGCACTGATGGCAATATTCTGCTAGTCAGTCATTGGTTGGTCACAAACTGTAGTGATTTGAGTAAGAGTGGCTCCCATAGGTTCATATGTTTGAATGCTTAGTAACCAGGGAGTGACAATATTTGAAGGGATTAGAAGGATTAGGTGGTGTGGCTTTGTTGAAGGAAGTATATCACTGGGGGTATGCTTTGTGGTTGCAAAAGCCCATGCCAAGCCCAGAGTCACTGCCTATGGGTCAGTATGCAACACTCAGCTACTGCTCCAGCACCATGCATGTCACCATGCTCCCTGCCATGATGATAATGGATTAAACCTCTGAAACTGTAAGCAAGCCCCAATTAAGTGCTTTCTCATCTAATAGTAGCCTTGGTCATGGTGTCTCTTCACATAATTAGAACAATGACTAAGACAAAAGTTGGTACCAGGGAGTGGTATATTGCTGCGGTTGGCCTGACCATGATTTTGTTTGGAGGAATATGGGAGACTTTAGAACTTTGGACTAGAAAAGTGGTTGAATGCTTTAAGCAGGGCTTTAATAGACCATTCTAGTAGGAGGATGGAAAACAGTAAGGCTGAGAGTGATACAAATTATAATGGCCCAGCTTCAGTGGTTTCAGAGGGAAAGAATATTAGTAAGTGCCCTAAAAACAAGTCTTGTAGTATTTTGACAAAGCGTATGGCTGCTTTTGCCCTCCATAAAAATCTTCCTGAGAATAAATTGAAGAGTTTGGATTAATGGCATTGGCAGAGAAGATTTCAAGAAAGTCTAGTGTTGACAGTGTCCTGTAGTTATTAGTAAATCATTCTTATGCAGATCTATAACAAAAAGAAGCAAGCTGAACAAAGAGAAATACAAAATGTACAGTTAGAGGAGAAAAGAAACACCAGGAAAGGTCATCTTGGAGCCAAGTCTTGTGCTCAAGGAAATAAAATGTTTTTTTAAAAAGTCTAATGTTAAATGGGATAAAGTAAATGGTGACCTCAGGGCAAGATCCCACCCAGCTAAGCTTCCAACTTGTGAAGATGAATTAAAGAAAAGCTTAAGCAGTGAAGGAAATCTTCAACAACAGAAAGCTGGTGCAACTCTAATTGACCAAGAGGCAAAGTTCCAGCTCCCATTAAGTAGCAGAACTTGGCAGCTGCAGCCACACGATTCTGGCTTTGTCAAGAACACAAGAAAGAGATTATGGAATCTCCCTCCATGGCTAAGGAAAACTGCCGAAGCCAGGTATGTGACCAGGGTGTCTCTGCATGGAGGCTCAGAAGTGCCATTGCATGAATCTGTGAAAGTGAAGCTTAGGTTGTGTTGGAGATCCTAAGATGTTAGAGATGCTAGAGTCATGAGACATCTGCCAAGAAAAGCTGCAGACTAGGTGTAAAACCAGCCCAAGGGAAAGAAGTGTGTCTCAGGCAACAAAGCGAAAGAAGTTGGAGATCCAAAGAGCATGCTGACATGAGACATGGAGATGAAGAATTTGGTGTTTGCCCTGCTGGTTACGGTTTTGCTTTAGTCCAGTATTTCCTTACTATGCTCTCTTTCCTCCCTTTGAGAATGGTAATGTATATCCTGTGCCATTGTATGTTGGAAGTATATGATCTGTTTTTTATTTTGATTTTACAGGGGTTTACAGTGAAGAGATTGCCTTGAGTCTCAAAAAAGACTTTGGACTTTTAAACAATGTCTAGACTGTGGAGACTTCTGAAGTTGATAAATGCATTTTGCATTATGATATGGCTACAAGCCTGTCAGCATGTCAGAGGCATTACATGGGGTGCCCAGTGAGTGTTGGGGTAAGGGTCTAGGAGTCCTAATTGTCCCTGAGCAGCATATGGACTTACAAGGGGAGAAGGATCATTGTTCTACCACACACACCTTTGTGATGTTGCTGGAGTGAAATATGGTAGTTTGAATAAGAATGCTTCTCATAAGCTCATATATTTGAATACTTAGTCACCAGAGAGTAACAATATTTGAAAGGATTAGAAGGATTAGGAGGTGTGGCTTTGTTGGAAGAAGTGGATCACTAATGGACTTTGAAGTTTCAAAAAGCTCATGCCAAAACCAGACCCAGAGTCCCTCTCTTCTCCCTCTCTCCCTCTCTCTCTCTCTCCTCCAATTCCCACCTCAATAAGTGTGTAGCTCTAAGCTACTGCTCTAGCACCTATCTACATGCTGCCATACTTCCTATCCAGATGATAATAGACTAAATCTCTGAACTGTAAGCAATCCCCTAATAAATGTTTTCTCTTCTAATAGTTTTCTTGGTCAGAGTGTCTCTTCACAGAAATAAAACAATGACAAAGACACAGACCATGGTCACTGTCCCCAGCCTCAGCACAGAGCCTCAACTCAAGGCTATCTAGTGCCTTGCCATCAATGTGGTTCATGCTCCTCAAGCCAGTAGTCAGCATGCATGTCAGAGGCATTACATGGGGTGCCCAGTGGGTGTTGGGGTAAGGGTCCAGGAGTCCTGGTTGTCCCTGAGAAGCATATAAACATACCAGAAGAGAAGAAGGATCATTGGTTTACCACACACACCTTTGTGATGTTACTGTCTGGGTATAGGCTTGATTTGCTAGGTGTGCATGGTCAAGAAGATAGCAATACACAGGCCATAGCCTTTCTGATTTTATCCCAGCTCTGGATGGCCAAGTGACTAAATATTTGCTGAAGAGTAGAGTTGTTTCTCTGTTACTGCCATGAGTTTCCCAAGCTATAATCAATGTTTCAAGGTTGTGATAGCTATAGTATGGATTGATTGGTGAATACAGGGAATATTTTTTCCTAGGTTTGTTCTCATGTGTCCCTAAATCTAGACTCATAAAACCCATAATATGGCTTCAGTCAACTGGGTCAGGTGTCAGAGCATCCAACACCACTGAGGGGTCAGCCCTGTTGTACAGAAACTTCTCCAGCAGCTCTGCCCACTAGCCTGAGCACAAAAGATGGAGCAGGGTAGGACAGGGCATAAAGCCAATTATCAACTGCATCTACAAGGTAGCTTTTCTTCACAGGACTAGTTGTCTTAAACACAGCATGTTGTAACATATGTGTGCTGGTATATGTATGATCTAAGATGTAGACAGAAATTTTGCTTTAACTTCTTCATCTCAAGGGCCTCAGATAGGAGCTGGCTCTCCAGAGCTCATGAGCCTATTTTCCTTTTAGTTGTTGTTGTTGCCTGAATGTAACTTCCCACTTTTCCCTCTTTTATCAGCTCACATAGAAAGCAGTGGGCTCAGAGGTGCTACCAGGGGCTCTGCCTTCCTTCCTGAGGAAAGAAGTTACAACTACCTACCTCCTGGACCAAGGACTACTGGTTTAGCACAAAGTGACTTCACTAGTAAAATGATCATGACAGAAGAGCAGAGTTGAAAAGAGTCCCCATCAGCTCTCAGGACATACTCTCAGGACAGGCTGGGAGGGGCCTATATTCCTGCCATAACATGCCTGCAGGAAAGGAACTACCAGCCCAAGAACTGAATAACCATAATGAGAAAAAGGGCTTCTGCAAGCAGAAAGACCCTGACTCAGCCTGGGCCTCTGGAGTAACTGCTTATATGAATGAGTACCTCACTATGGCCTGAGACTGGGGTGGACAATGATATGAGATAACATTAGTAGTACAACCCTCAGATGAATTTCAAATAGAGACAGGTCCAAAGAATCCCATAGTGCCCCCCCTCAGTGTGGTAGGTGCAGACAGGAGAGGAACAGGGCCTAGGTAACTCCACGCCCTCCCTTGGTGTGTTGTCAGGAGTAACTAGCTTCCTCTTTCATGACCTTGGCATCTCACAAGGAGAGAAGGTTCTTATCAGCTTCCCTTCTCATTAAATCCTTATCCAACAATAGCTCTGGCATTGATCAGAAACTGAAGGGTGTGGAATTATATATTAACTTGTGCTAATTAATGTTTATGACACTGGGTGCTGTGTGCCACTAGCCGCAACCACAACAAACAGCTTACATTCAATAGTGGCCAGGACCTCTCTTACCCTCCTGGGCCATAGAACTGACCAGCTTGGAAAGCTGCCTGTGTAGTCCTTTGCCTCCCAGGCTGATTAAGGTTCCCGATCAGAGCCCTCCTTCAGTTCCCATGAAGTTGTCCTCGGATGCCTTTCCTGCTTCACTTCTGAGCAGTGTTGAGCAATGGAGATGCCACTACCTTGAACTCAATCATTATCTCTACACTAAAACTGCAGTTTAGTTGGTTTCATTGGGAAGAAAAGCCTCAACCCATCCTAAGTTCCTCACATCATTTACCATGACTCCAGCTACAAATGGTTCCCTCCTCTTCCTATTCAAGTGTTCAGCCTCCATTTTTCCAATTCTCGTTGACAAATTCTCCCAAAGTAGGTTATGTGTAGCTTCTATACTACCATCTCCCACAACTGGAGCAGGATTCCATTGACCTCTACCTCTTGCCTTGCCTTCCACATGGAACCAAGGAAGCCTCAGTATCTCTCAGGCCTCAGGCCTTTTCTTGTTGAAGGGTCTCAGCTTTCAGAGGTATCCTCTAACCTTCAGACCCTCCCAGCCTCTCTTCTAAATAATGGCTTCTTTCCTGAGCTCCCAGAATGCAGACTGCTCTGGATTCATCCAGACATGATATTATTTCATCCTCAATAATAAAGACAGAAGTTATGTCTGTGGCAAGTAGGTCAGGACAACAGTGAGCCACTTGCAAGAATGAGCTTGAGAAATTAACAAAGAATGCCCTGAGCGAACTTAATGAGGTAAGCTAATAGGCTCTACAGAACTCTGTAGCTCGCTGTGGCCATGCAAGGGCACTCAGACACACTGCAGACCTGAACAGCTTGAGTAGGGAAGGTGGATGCTGGGAAGCCTCGGGGTGACCTTGACTAAGGAGGAGCCAGTTGCCAGGTACGACTATGAACGCCAGGAAACCTCAGGGTAGGTATGCTAGGCATCAAAGTCAGAGGGCCACAAAGAGACAGGAACATCACCAGTATAGGAACATACATTACCTAGATTTGGGAAAGTTTGGGAACACTAGAACACAGGTGACTCCAAAGGAGGAAGCCTAGTTTTAGGGATCACCCACTGCTGTCCTAGTGGCCCAGTGTTAGGAAATACCAAGAAGATATTCTTCAGGAGATGCACTACCTTCACAGATTATTCTTTCTATAATCAGGCCTCCAGTTCATCAAAATACAGCTTTTAGTTTCCAAAGGCATGTGGTACAGGTGGTGTTACCCATGAGCCCAGCTCACAAGACATTTTATTTTCAGCATAGTGAATTACAAAGTTCCATCCAGGCCAGTCAGGGAAATAAGCCTCAAGGTGACACTGCAGAGGCAGACTGTGACACAGATTGAGATGACACTGAAAGGCAGTTGGATTGTCCCTATCTGTCTGACACTGAGCCCTTGTCAGGTGCCCCTGCTCTTCTCCCATAGGGATTTTGTTCTCTTCTAGTAACCCTAGGAAAGGATGTCTGTTCTGTGTGTGTCTCCCCAGCCTTCCCAAGGAAAGAGAACACACTGTGAATAACACAAGTCCTACTGGCTATACCACAGCAAATATGGATATGTGTTCACTTTTCTGGAAGGTTCTACCACTGACTAGACCCAGGCCAGTCAGTGTCTCCAGGATGGAATGAGACCTACTTGTGCTGACCTTTGAGGTTGTTGTAATTTGTTCCTAGAGTCAGTCATATATAGGTACTTACGACAGGGCTAGGACCAGGCTATCCTATCTTAGCTTCTTGATATTCTTCCAGCCCACAAAACATACTGGATTTAGAGCATCATATATACCCATCAAGGCAGAGCTGCATCTGGTTAGCTTCTTCTTGACAAAACCCCTATCTTTATACTGTGGAGCAAGATACATTCCTTCTTGGATGAAGACAGAACTCAGAGGAATGTATTCTAGGCTTCTTATCACTTCATAGGGGATCCAAAAAGGTCTAAGTCTGTGGACAATAGTGCCTTTGCATCCCCACATGACTATGATCTGTTGTTTGTCCCTGCTGAGAATCTGGGACCAAGTTAAGGACCAATAGTAAACTTCATCTCCTGGATAGCTACATTTTGTGGGAAGCAGTATCTAAGAAGAAGCTGAGCCCAGAGCCAGGTTCATTCTGGATAGCAGAGCCCTTACTGCCTTGTAGCTCTGGGTCCTTCCCCTCCTTCTGTGCCCATGCTCCTTCACCAACATCCTTTCTGGGCTACATCAGGCCTGCAGTTGGGACCTAGAAGTCCAGGGCTCTTTGAGCATAGCAGGCATCATCCTCTGTGCTGACTAAGGTATGCATCACTGTTGGCTGTAGGTAAGGCAATAAGAACAATGTGAATGTCCCAGGGTCACCTTGGCTCCACCCAGTCCTGCTATATTGGAGATGATCCAGACTCTCAAATGGTGATGTGGAATCTGTTATCCAGTCAGCAGAAGACCTGTTTCCCAATCACAAGGCTGATATGTCTATAAATCTGGGTAGTCCTCAGTCCTAAAATTGTTGACAGGTCCCTCAGTTGATGTTCTTATACCCCATATCAGATAAGTTATGAAAAGGGTAGTCTAGCAATGCTTCTGTCACAAGGATACTCCATGGAGCTGGGTTCAACAGGAGTGGAAGGAAGTATCAAAAGAGCCGAGCTCAGAGTACCAGATTATCCTTCAAGCAAGAAGACAGAGACTCATAACTGTGGGAGTGTCTGGGGATGTGGGGTCAGTGTGTGTGTGTGTGTGTGTGTGTGTGTGTGTGTGTGTGTTCAGGAGTAAAGACACAAAATGCTCTTACGTATGACAATATAGTCATTAGATTATGGAGGGATAGGCTCAAGTCCCTATAGTAAAGGCAAGCAGGCCCTAGGCAGGTATGCAGTGACCTGGTGAGGATGCAGAGGTCAGGAATACTCATTTTTCCAAGATCACTTATGGAGGAAAGCCTAGCCACAGAGAATGTGGTTCAGTGGTGACTGTTGGAGAGATAAGGTGCCTATCGAAGGCACAAACACAGTTGAAGGGTCCTTCCAGGTACAGTGGGGCCTCACGGCATGCAATGAAGGTGTCTCATTGAGATAAACAGGAAGAGTGGGGGTGGGGTAGAGTGGGAGACATCCACAGTGTGGGTGATCCTGTGACCAAGAAGAGAAAAGGCAGGAAATACAACACAGTGCCTCTGTAAAGGACACCAAGATTAGGTGAACTAGATGAAAGAAAAGCTGAACCTTGAAGTGGAAGAAGAGGCTAAAGGAGCCAGGCCATCAGAGGAAGGAATCAAGGAATATGGCTTCCAGGATATTGGAGTCATGAAAGCTATTCTCCTTCAGGTCCCTAGTCACAAAGCTCCAGGGGTTGTAGCTCTGAATGGTTATCATCACAACGGACATTCTTGGAGCTGAGAGCTATCTGAGAACCCGGCTTTCCCTGTCCTTGAGGGAACTCTGAACAACTTCTTTATGACATTATGGCTAGTTCTGTTGCTCCCTCCCTAGCTCTGAGAGGGGCTGGGCTATTCTTTTTAAAGTGGGCAGGGTCATCTTCCTGTTGTAGTCCTTCAAGAAATGGAAAGTCCATCTTGACCCGCCCCTTCTAAGGGAGTCATAGTCTCATTCCTAAGCCTTCTTAGATGGTAGAAGCTCAGAGCAGGCAGAAGCTTGTGATTAGAATTGTGATAATTATCCCCAATAACCCCTTCTAAGGCTCAGAGGAGACCCATGGCTCCTGGTCTAACCTCTGTAGGCATCTCAAGGTCTTCTGAGTTCTAATCAGTTAAGGAGAAATGTTTCCCTTCCAGGAACTGGGCCATTCTCAAAAGCCGTGTTCAGAGTCACCTGGATTCCCAGCCAGCAGGACAACTACTATCAGGAATATTAACAGGAAATTGGAAATTATTTCACCACCTCACCTTTAGCCACTCTCCTTGCTGAGAGAAGGAGAAGGGCCAAGAACTCATCAGGTCTGCCAAATAAATGCAAGCCAGTGCTACACAGAGGCTGAGAGAGAGTGGGGGCCTTCCACTTCTACTTCCTTATCTCATTTAGGTTTATGTGCTTCTAAATAACTCAGGTGGAGACAGAGGGTGACATGCCCTGCAGCTGGGATGAAATCACAAGCTGGGCTTTGGGCCCTTGGGTCCCAGGGAGGAAAGGAAACAGGGACAAGTGCTTAGAAGTCCTTCTGGGTATCAGCCTCCTACCCAACATGCTTTGGTGGTCCTGTGGGGAGCCCCTGGGGGGGGCACAAAGCAGTAAACAGCCATTCAAAGGCATTTGTTTCTTGCTATGTGATCAAGACTATGGTGACTGGTCCTTCCCAGGGTTCTGTCTAGCTAGACCATAAGGGGAGTCCCGGCTGTCATACAAGTTAGATAGGGCCCAAAAGACACCAAAGAAGTCTACCCTCAGGCCAAAGTAGAGGAACCTGTGTGTAGAGCCAGCTGGTCCTGTCACTGTGTCTTTCTCTGTCACTAGACTCTGGAACAAAAAGATTGTTGCACTATTTCCTCAAAGTCTCAAGCCCTCAAACAAACCATAAATGAGTAAACAGGCAGTATCTTTCTTTCCTATTTTTTTGTTTGTTTGTTTTGTTTTTTTGTTTGGCTTTTTGAGACATGATCTGGCTATGTAACCTAGGCTTGCTTCAAATTCAGTCTTCAGCTTCAGCCTCCCAAGTGTTGGGATTCCAGATACAGCTAGCTTTCTAGACTTTCTTTCTCTTTCTTTCCCATCTACGTCTCCATCTTCTTTTCTCTTTTTCTGGTATATTTCATGTGTGTTTGTATAGATGCAAATATATGTGTGTATATTATGTGGAAGCCTGAGGTCATGCTCAAGTGTCATTCCTCAGAAGTTGCCCATCTTTTTATTTAATAAAAGACCTCTCTATTTGGCCCTGTGCTTCACAAAGTATACTAGGTGAGCTGGCTAGAGAACCACAGAGATCTGCCTGTCTCTACCTCCCCAGTGCTAGGATTATTATAATCCCACACAACCACACCTAGCTTTTTATCTGGGTATTGAGAATAAAACTCAGGTCCTCCTGCTTGCATAGCAAGGACTTTATCAGTTGAGCTACCTCCCCCAATCCAAACACTGTCTCTCTAAAAGTATGGTCACTTGAGGATCCCTGTCAGACTTAATCCCTGGTGGTTAGGAGCCAGATCAGCTCATTGACCTTCCTTGGTTAGTGAGGGACACTGAAAAGCTCCTGGCTAGCTGCCCAGGTGTCTCTTACATGCATGATATCATCTGTGGGCATGCAGAGTTGTCTTATGGTAAAAAGTTTTGCTTCATGGTGGAGAATTATCAAGCACTCTGGGTTGGGACATGTATCAACATGCCTCAAAAATCTGTTCCAATAATCTCTTCAGACTAACAAATCTTCTACTATCTAGTCCTAAATATTTCTACCACTTCCCTTAATCATCCACACCCTAGGTCATCACCATTTTTATAGTACATAGTTTTAAAGTAACTCAGTAGTTTTATAACCAGTGATCATCACTGGCTAGTTGCCGAAGTGGTCAGAGGTGCACTCTGTGGGTGACTTCAGGCTAGTGTGTGCCTTGTACTACCTACTAGCAAAATCAATATAACCAGATTACTTCACACCAGGACTGGGGTGTAAGTCTAGCTTTCTATTAAAACAACACAAGGAGTCTTCTTTCCTCTTGGGACAAGGCCAGGGACAACAACTGTGGCGAAAGCCTCAGGCTTCAGGTATTCTGCCCTCCCTAACCCCATCGAAGTACAGTGGTCTATGGAGCTTACAGAGCCTATGCCTGTAACTTGAACTGATTTGTAAGCCCCTTATCTAGTAGGCCTAGAGCTATAAGTCTATGCTCTTGTCCAGGCCTCTGTAGTTCTTGGAAAACTTGGACAACTTTGGGAGGATACCGGGAAGAAGGTAGAAGAAAGTCACTTGGCTCCTTCCAAGGCCAGAGCAGCTGCCAGGGTCTTATCAGGAGGAAAGTCCACTCAAGGCCACGCCTATCCTGGTATGACCCCAACGCTGATATTAAAGAAACTATGGTTTTTCTAGGGGGTCTTAGTCTGAAGTGTGGGTGTGTCAGTGGGACCACGAGTCATACAGTGACAACATAGTAATTGTAACTCAATGGACCCCTACACCAACAATCCCAGGGAGCCAGCCCTCAAGGTCTTCCTGATCGCTCTTCCCTGTCCTATGCCCTTTTCCCCCATTGGAGGCCAAGGCTCAGAGCTTCATGTACTCAACAGCCTTGCTCTGGGCTGGGACACCGTATGCTCGTGCCTCAATGAGTTTAGGATGGGGTGACCATGTCGGGAGACAGCCACTCCTACTAATAAAGTTCACAGAATTACAAGACTTGGACTTTGGGACATCTGATTATTCTTGCCGCTCAGACAGCTACATAAACTTCCTGCTCCTGAATAAGGCAGGAAAGTTCCCTTTGCAGCGTATCCCAGCTCCTCAGGTCCAGGTCCTTCAGATGCTTAGAGCACAGCTCCTGCCTATAGCTGCCTCCATCTAATAACAGATTAGAACCTCAGTTTGTGTGGAGGGGCAAGAGGTTTCCAAGAGTTCAGCTAGAGTTTCAGTCCACAGAGAGAAACAAGACCAGCTCAGAAGGTGGAAAGAATATAACTATGAGGCTCCCAAATAGCACAGGACCCATGCAGGGAGGTAGCTGCCATAAATTCGAGTTCTGGGTATTTCACAAACTACACATTAGAATCACTGACATGAGGCTCTTTTGCATGTTAGTAAATAAGTAGTAAGTAAGGCAGGTCTCACTTTCTTAACACCTTAGAGCCTGTTCATGCCTCCAGGCTTAGTACACAACACTGCTAGACGTCAGTCTGACAGCCACAGATCAGAGTTATTGGCTTCCAGGTGTTAAGATTGAAGTTCAGCAGTAGACAGACCTCTGCTTTGATGGTGGTGGAGACTAGAGATAAAAAGATGGAGTACTCACTCTGGAAAAGCTTCTGCTCAATGTCCCTATAGTCCAGGAACATGTTAACTTGATGCAACACCTGCCCAGGCAGTAGAAACTTTCACAAATCCTAAAGCATGGGTGCCCAAACTCAGATGTGTCCTCTGGAGGGAATGAGTTGTTAAGTAAAAGAGACAGAAAGGCCATTAAGCCAATCTAATGACTATAGACACATTTATCACCATATGGTGTACCTCAACAGAAAGAACGGACTGTGGTCCCTGCCTAATCTTTTCCGACTGGTCAACTGACAACCACACCACCTTAAGAAGAGTAATACAATTTCCACAGATCTATGTGCGACTTCTGTGACACTCTAGTCATCTATTTCTGGCAGGTTAGCTTCTTCCTGACCTACTTTCACATTAACCCAGTATTTATCATGTACCGGAAGTTCCATTAGTCAGTGTGGGTTCTTACATGAACCCAGAAAATAAAGTTATAAATAAGCAATGTTATAACAGAATTTTAAAGATATGGAAAACTATGTGATGTCAGGAGAAAAAAACTCAGACATATATACACTGTGATTGTCATTAAGTTGAAAAGTAATGTCATATATATATGTGTGCAAAAAAGTTTCTGGGCATACACTTAAGTCTGCCTTACTGTACAATGGAAGCTGAGATTTAGAGTACATTGTGCTTATTTTTATTAACTTTTACTTTTTATCTAAAGTTTCACTTTTTCTTTTTACATTGAACACAGATGACATAAGAACAAAGAAAAAAGTTATTTTTTAGAGTATATTATCTTAAAAGGTTTTTTAAAACAACTATTTTAGTTGAGGCCCTGTACTGGCTGGTTTTGTGTGTCAGCTTAACACAAGCTGGAATTATCACAGAGAAAGGAGCTTCAGTTGAGAAAATGTCTCCATGAGATCCAGGTGTAAGACATTTTCTCAATTAGTGATCAAGGGGGGAGGGCCTCTTGTGGGTGGTATCATCCCTGGGCTGGTAGTCTTGGGTTCTATAAGAGAGCAAGCTGAACAAGCCAGGGGAAGCAAGCCAGTGAATAACATCCCTCCATGGCCTCTGCATCAGCTCCTGCTTCCTAATCTGCTTGAGTTCCAGTCCTGACTTCCTTTAGTGATGAACAGCAATGTGGAAATGTAAGCTGAATAAACCCTTTCCTCCCCAGCTTGCTTCTTGGTCATGATGTTTGTGCAGGAATAGAAACCCTGACTAAGACAGGCCCCTTCCACATAAGGAATAAGTAGGACCAGGATTACACTACCAGTGGTCTGAACCAAATAAAGACTTAGAAATAAGACATGAAGCAAAAGTTTTCAAGACTCTAGACATCAGGCATTGTGTGTTGTGATCTCTTAGGTATGGGAAGCAAATTATTACTGCATAATAAATAGCATTACAGTGTTCGTAGGGAAAGTGTGTGTCAGAAACAGCTCAAAGGCCAGGAAGGAAGAAGCAGAAAACAGCTATAAGTCCTTTAGTTCAGTGTTGTCACTTGAAGGTAGACTATGAAGCATCCAGATGTGCATCAGAGATTCTAAGACAACAAATAAAACCAAACCCTAAAGAAAATAAAATGAAATAATAGAAAAAAAGAAAACAAAATAAAAGAGAACAAATAGTGGATGGAACAAATAGAAAACAAAAATATCCTGTTTAAACTCTACCTTTCACGATCACATTAGATATAAATGGTCTAACACTACAATTAAACGTTTTTAAAAAGTGTTTCAGATTGGAGATGAAGTTATCTGCTTCTTACAAAACAAAACAAAACAAACAAAAAAGCAGTTAAATATAAAGAAAAAAGTTAAGCTAAAACTAAAGTCTTGGAGGAAAACCACATTGTGTTGGTCCTAATCAAAGAAAGTGAGAGTGGCCAAAGGAATGTCAAAGTTGGAAAGAATTCAAGGGAGCACCATAACAAAAGGTTATGGTTCACTTATACAATGGAATACACCTGGCCTGTGAATAGGACTAAGGCTGTGCCTCAGATCAGAGCTGAGTCTCAGAACAGCTCTTCTGAGTGAAGGCAGAAAGACAAAAAGTTAAAAGTCACAGTGTATAATCACTTTTCTGTAAGAGTTCTAGAAGATGAAAACTGGCTAACCCTTCAGGGTGAGACAGGTTGCCTGTGCTAAGATGTGTCATGGACAGGGAGGGAGCTTCAAGGGACATGGGTGATGGAAATATCTCTTATCTTGTTTATGGTGGTATTTTCTCAAGTGGAGACACAAGTCAGAACATAGAATTGATGCTTTATAGGGTTGATTGTATGTCAATTGCCCGTCAGTAAAGCTGTTAAATAAAACGTAGGCGAGTGAGGAACTTTATATTAGTTCTTACATTAAAAAAAAAAAAAAAAAAAAGTGACCTCCACAGTTGAGTACTATGCAGCTCCAGTGACCCTTGCCAGAATAAATGTCAAATCATTCTTACCCAAGTGCAAGGTCCAGTCTTTACATATTTCCTCCTACTCTATGTATCTTGGAGGAAAAGACTCCATTATGGAAAGAGGAGACTGGGCTCTGGAAGGGAAACTACAGAATAAGCCTAATAGTAGTAGTTAGTAAAGGCGTCATCTGGGGCGGATGATGATGCCCTCTGAGCACCTTTCCCTTGGGATTCCTGTTCATTCTTCACATGACTAAGCAGAAACTGGCTAGACACACCAAAAGAAGAACTGGAAGCCTGACAGCAGGGGTATCTAGCCTTGCTCTACTCTTCCAACAAACTCTCCTCCCATTTTGAGTTCTATATGCGAATCATCGAGTGCTGCTTCCACCTCCCTGGGGCATCTCCCAGATTGTCAACTCTTGCTTCACTCAGATTGTAGAGCATTTTTACAATAGGGGAAATAAATGAATATTGCCTTTCACTAAATCACAGGGCACCTTATCTATTTAGGGTGCACACCCCTACCTATTTTCCAGAGGAATTTCAAGCATGTTATAAAATTATTCTCAACATAGAACAAGATAACTATAAATAGAAAAGAAACTCAGCACCCAGCCCCTTCTAGGGTGCCTGGGAGGTTACAGAAGTCAAATACTGGAGTTGGCTCTGAGATGAGGTGTGGTTATCTCACTGGGTGACCTTGCACTTCTCTGAGGTTCTGCTTCTGAACACATGGCCTGGGACAACACTGCCTCCACATGCTGTTATCTCCTGAATAATCAGCATAGCAATTCCTGTTAGCACAGGGCAGGTTTGGCAACCAGGTAATCTGCCTTCAGGGACCCTATCCTAACTCACAGCAGCTGGGGAAGTTGGTGGCTTACCCCTAGAAAATGAGACCCTTAGGAAAATGCCTCTTCCCTTCAGGAGAGTGAACTGGTAGTGCTTCTGGGAGAACTTGCATCCACTGGCTGCTTGGGGAACGGAAGCAAGATCTTCTGCTCAGATGCCCAGCCATTCTGAAACAATCCCTGACTACAAGGCTTCTGGACCTGACCCTTAGGTGTGAATCCTTAAAGCTCCCCCCAAACCTCTGCCCACCACCAGTGATAGGGATTTGCACACACACAGAACCGTGTGATCAGTGGCAATTCCCCCTATATTACCAGTTCAATATAAGGTAATTATGTGTGGGAAAGACCAAGTTCAACTGAGCATGGCTCCTAGGTGTGTAGCCATGCAGGACCATGGGGAAGCATAAAATCTGACTTGTGGCTGCAGTTGTTCCTGGCTCAAACAAATGGTATGGCTAATATGGTGGTATGTTCCTGTAATTCCAACACGTAGGAGTCAGAGAAATAAGGATTGCCACGAGTCTGAAGCTAGCCCGGACTATACAGTGAGTCTGAGGCCAGCCAGGGCAACAAAGCAAGATTGTATCTCAAAGAGCTGAAGTCCAGGGATACCGGAGATGGCTCATTTAGTAAACCCCTTGCTTTGGCAGGCATGAGTAGTTCAGCTCAGATCCTCAGCACCTACATGAAAGTTGGTTATACTGGCATGAGTCTGTAATCCCAGTATTCAGGAGTTCAAGTACAGTCATCTTTAGAGCTCACTGACCAGCCAGTCCAGGCAATCAATGATCTCCAGGCTCATTGAGAGACCCTGTCTCAAAAACTAAGATAGAGAACCGTATAAAGAGAAAGATACCAAAGATAACCACATAACTTCTGGCTTCAATACATGTTCATGTATATACACATTCACACACACAACACACACACACACACACACATAAACCAATGACCAAAAATCAAGAACAAAAACTCAAAATAACAACAAAATCCCTCAAGATGTGAAGGTAAAAACAGTTTCAGGATCTGTAGTGAGAAACAACCACAGGCCAAAGGAATCCAGTCACCTGCTGGACTGGGCTGGTCCTGGGCCACTGGAGAAATAACCTGTGGTGGGGCAGCCTTCTCTCTGCCTGGTTCCTGGGCCACCAGAAAACAAGGATCCCAACCTCTTAGACCCCTTCAGGCCTGGGTAGTATGACTAAGTTAGGAATGAGCACAAGATTGCATTTCACACCATTGTGAACACAGTTTCTGGTCCTGCCACATTCTATAGTGAAACTATGTGTGGGCAAATCAGAGTGTGCTAACCTGCCCCTGGGCTGGGGCTGGACCCATGGGGGTCTTAGAAAGACTTGTTAGCCTTGGAGGAACAGGAGCCATTAGGGAGCCACAGCTTGGCGGCTGTGCTGGTATATTAAGCCGTGAGTCGTTCTGCTTCTCCACCATCTAAAACTAACCTAGAAACTTGACAGCGCTAGATAGATCTCCAACATCTGAGTAACGTTGAAAAGCAGTACAAGACAGATACTGACAGAAGATGACCCTCCACCTCAGCATGGCACCTATAAATGCATCCTCTTTGAGCCCTGACAGAGAAGCCAGGAGATAGCACAGTCCAAGAAGCTACTCTGGTGTCTGAAGCCACATTCTTGTGGGTTTATGTGAGGGACCAGGACCACAGAGACAGACATGTGGAGAAGGTTTGGCTCTTCTTTTTGTTTCCTCTGCACACAGCAGTGAGGAGGTGAGGCTGAGGAGGCAGCAGACTCTCTAATCTGCCCCACCTTTCCCAAGGGTGATTTCTTTTCTTAGCAGGGATTTCTGATTTCTAATCACTTTTTCTGATAAAAATTAAATAGAAGAAAAAAAGATTAGTAGAGCAGAGTCTCCTTGAGCTCTTTGCTCGTGGCCCTGAAGAGGTGACTGCCTGCCCCCTGCTGGCTATGGTATAGTAAAGGTCCTTGCAAGGAGAGCCATTGTTTGCCCACATGAGCGCACATGTAGTTCAAGATGCAATAGACAGCCTTGCTGAGAATATGACAGGTTTTGATGTATATAATTGAGGTAAATCTCTACCCCAGATCCAGCACTTCCAAACTCCACCATGCACAAACCCAGCCCTGCATAGACCTAGCCTTGCTCAGACTCCTGGCTTGAACAGATACCACCCCTATGTAAGTATCAATTATATACAGATCCAAGCTCTACACAGATCCCATCATACACAAATCCAAGCTTTGCACAAACACCATCCCTGAACAACATTCTTGACCAGACTCCAGCCCTATGCAGATACCAATCATGCATATACCTCAGGCCTGTGTAGACCCCAACTATGCTCATAAGCTAGCCCTATAGAGAACCCTAATTATATCCCAGCCCTGCACAAACACTATCTTCATGCACATTAAGTCACATGAAATCCAAGTCTGTCTGCAATGGTGTTTTGAGTCCTGAATAAAATCACACCCACCTAACAGAATTCTCTCACAGGTAATTAGTTTGAGCAGATACTATTACCCAGTATCAAACCATTCTTCCCTCACCTAGAAGCCCCTAGACCTTGTAAAATGCTTTTTTTTTTTTTCTTTTTTCTTTTTTACTTAGCAGGCTTAGGTAGGCCAGGACTCTGCAGGTCTGGCAGCTCCAGGCTCCAGCACAACTGGATGAGTCTTACAGCCACCCATAGTGCTGTCCTCAGGTCATGGCTGAATGCTAGAGAAGAAACAGAATTCAAGCACAAAGCCACAGGAGTTCTGAACATGGTGGAACACATGCTCAGCAGTGCTTCCTCTGTGTCTTTAATAGCCTAGAGGACTGACACAGGTGTTTCTGCTCTATGGACACTTTTCTGATGGTCAGACAGGCAGGTCTTTTAACTTAGGGAAGTGCCGTGAGTTTACATCTCCTTGAATGGCAGTTTATATTTTTCCAGAAAATTCTCTCTATCTCTATATATCTATTATGTTACTCTTTCAAGTATTGATTCTGGACTTTATCCCGTTATATATTTTTTGCAATAGTGTATATTCTATTTTCAGAAAACTAACCCTTAGTGCTATTATTCCTCTTCACTGTCCTCTATTTCCTTTCCTTCTATAGCCCTCTCCTTTCCCATCTTCCCGCCCCCACTCTCTCTCCCTTCGAGTGTCTTCTATGTTCCAAGTGCTTTCCTAGGCTCGAGAATAACAAATTTCTCTCTTGTGGTGTTTAAGTGCTGGTACATTTCATCTGTGATATTTCTTTGCATTTCTGTAACCTTGGTCTGACTTCCTTAGATGAGTTAGTGCTAACTGAACTCTTGTCTTCTAATATAAGCATCAAGACTGAGAATCCTTGCACTGACACTGAATTCCAATGAGTGGACTCCATAACTCTGTAGTGGTTAGTAGGGTCTGACCTGAAAGAGTCACCTAAGAGTGGATAGGACTACGTTTCTCAGTCCACTTAGAGTTTCAAAGAATGAATATTTTTTAGATATCAAGTCTTAAAAGTAGAAAAAAATATATGAATTGGTTTCTTCCTTCTGAGCCCTTTAAAGAAGCAGAGGAGTGGTCTAGAGAAATGGCTTAATGGCTAAGCAAATCACTCTTCCAAGCACCCTTGCTTGATTTCTAGAACTCACTTCAGAGGGCTCGCTGTCACCATAATTCCAGCTCAAGAGGGATCCAGTGCCTCTGGCCTCCATGGCTACATGCACTCATCTTCATACATAATTAAAAATAAATCTTAAAAAAAATAAAGAAGTAGTCTAAGGACTGGTGAAATGTCTCAGTGGTCAAAGTGTTTTCCGTATGAATGTGAAGACCTGAGTTTGTATCATTGACATGTACATAGAAGCCAAGCATGGCAGCATGTACCTGTAACCCCAGGTCTTTTGGGAGCAAAAACAGGAAGATCCCCAGGTCTCACTGGCCAGCCAATCTAACTGAAATGGTGAGGTCCAGGCTCAGTGAAAGAACCTGTCTCAAAAAATCATTTGGAGAGTGATAGGGCAAGATATACAAAATCAATCTCTGGCTGTAGTGGCTATTTCTGATTGTCAACTTGACTATATCTGGAGTGAGTTACAATCCAGAATTAGAAGGCTCACCTGTGATCTAGATCTTGAGTTTGGAAGACACAAGTTTCAGGTGTGGTGGTACGCACACCTCTAATCTGGGCCACACCTGCTGCTGGAGATCTACATAAGGACATTGGAAGGAGGAAGATTCAATCTTCTTTGCCTGCGAGCCTTGTGGGACTAAGCAACTGCTAGATCCTCCGGTTTTCATTCACAGCTACTGCTGACCATTGTTGGGGAGTTTAACTACAGACTGTAAGTCATTAATAAATTCCCTTACTATATAGAGACTACCTATAAGTTCTGTGACTCTAGACAACCCTGACTAATACACTGGCCAACACACACACACACACACACACACACACACACACGTGCATGTGTACACAAACACACACACACACCACATGGGTGGGGGGCAGATAAATAATTCTGCATGTAAAAAAGACAACAGAAGAAGCCCCTACTTCTGCATCTTCATCTTCATGCATGATGTATAAGGCTTGGAATGCATTATAATTTATTCAACTGTTCCTTGAGCCATGGTGGGCACCATGGCAGATGTTCTGTCTTTTCTTGGTCACTGTCTGGTCCGTTGGATTGCTGTTGCATACCTGGACTGGCACTTCTGGAACTCATGGTTTCTTGAAGCAGAAATGACAGGCTTTCTTTGTGGAATGGCCCTATGTGACACACAGCCCCCACAGGAGTCTGTGAGCTAAGGGGTAGCAATGCTGTCTCTCATAAATTCTAAACTTAGAACATGTTTCATCTTTGCCCAAACTTTTCTTTAAAATATATTATCATATTTATCTTAATTTCACTAGATTTTTAAAGCATTACAATAATAATTCTTTGAAGAAATCTTTTCTCTTTTCTATACTGAGGTGGCATGGAATCTCCTTGTACTTTCGACTTGCATTTTCCTAGAAGCTAATAATATTAAGTGTTTTTTCATATATTTGTTAGACAGTTGTGTTTCTTCTTTTGAGAAGTGTCTATTCAGATCATCTGACTACTTCCTAATTTGGACTGCTTGATTTGTGAGGTTTTTTTTTTTTTACTTCTATTTGCCTTTTATTGTTGAGTAATTGAAAGCTAACTATTGTAGAAAATAAGATTGTATAACCTCTGAATTCTTCACTTTGAGATAAATATACACAATGAAGCAGCAAGAGAAGAAGATACATTCATACAGATTGACTCCCTGTATGCTTGGCACAGTAAGACAGTTTAGGGATTCAGTGTGTCAAAACCTATTCAACTTCAGTTATTGGTGTTTGGCTTACAAAGATTGGATTTTTTTTCCCTTTTACCATCAAATATATTCAACAAATATATTAACTTATGGTTTGGGATAGAGTAAACAGCTTATGTTCTGATTTACTAGGCATGTCTATAGACAGGATAAGGATGTGTTTACCCTGCCACAGGGCACCAATGTCTTCATACAGCATACAGCAGCATGTGTTGAAACTATGGACCAGTGTACATTTAGATTCCTGGCCATCTAAGATGCTACCAAATTGAATTGAAAACCAATATATGAAGGGACTGGAAAGATGAGCCAGTAGTTAAAAGTACTGGCTGCTCTTCTAGATGACCCGGGTTCTAGTTCATGCAACCGCATAGCAGCTTGTTACAACCATTTGCAACTCCAGTTCTAGAAGACTCAACACCCTCTCTGACCTCTGTAGGTACTACATGCTCATGGAGCACCAACATGTGCACATAAAGCATCCATGCGGATTTTATTTTTAAAAAGGGAACAATAATAAAAACTAATACATGAAAATAGGTTGATTCTATGTGGTTCTTTTCATATTACAATTCCGAAGATCCTCTAAAGACCCATGTGCAAAGGGTTAATCCCTAGCCTGTGGCACTCCACTAAGTTGGTGGAATCTTTGGGTGGAGACAACTAGAAGGAAGCTTGGTTACTGCTGCGTGACCTAGATGGAAATATCAGAATCATCCTGTACTATCTTTTCCTTTGTTTCCAGACCACCATGAGAGAAGCAACTGCCTCGTTTGGACTACCATTGCAGTAACTATATCAACACAGACCTGAAGAATTGAGTCAAGTGACTGTTAACTGAAACATTTGAATCCATAAGCCGTATGACTTGATTTATCTCAGTCATCTGCTGATAAAGCTGAATAACACACACCTTCAGTAATAAAGAGAAGAAATGATTTGCATTGCCTCTAAATTAATAAAATGAAAGCAAAACGTTAGGATGTCACTATAGTCACTCTATGAATTAGTCTGTTTAATCATTATCATGTATTTCTAGAACTCCCACCTTTCCCTGAAATGTTAAGTTCATCAGTAAGTTTTCAGGAATCTCTGTTTCACAAAGTAAATGGGGGGCATATGAAGTTGCCACTAAAGACTCAGTAACTCCATCATGAATTTCCAAAGTAGCCATGATTGCTTATGAGAGTCATGGGTTAATTTTTAGTGACAAACCAGGAACAGAGAAATGCTGTAATTATCAGATTGTAACTTATACTTCCCACTATATTGTAGTTGAGTCTTGCTGTAATTTAAAAATTGACTTGTGAAATAATGAAGCTTCAAAGAACAGTTATTTTCATGTATTAGATTTGTAAATTTTTATGAGTTCTTTATACAGTCTGGATATTAATCCCCTGTCAGATGAATACTTGACAAAAATTCACATCCTTCTCCCAACAGTTTTTTTTTTTTACTGTACAGAGACTTTTTAGTGTAGATACAATTCCATCTTTAAGTCTTGCTTTAATTCCATTGCTCTATACAAATATTTCAAAACTTTTTCCTATGTTTTCCTCTAGTGATTACAGAGTTTTCCTTCTTGTTCTTGCTCTTGCTCTTGCTCTTGTTCTTGTTCTTCTTGTTCTTGTTCTTGTTCTTGTTCTTCTTCTTCTTCTTCTTCTTCTTCTTCTTCTTCTTCTTCTTCTTCTTCTTCTTCTTCTTTGTCTTCATCGTCTTCTCTTCCTCTTCCTCCTCCTCCTCCTCCTCCTCCTCCTCCTCCTCCTCCTCCTCCTCCTCCTCTTCTTCTTCTTCCTTCTTCATCTTCTTCCAGTGTTAGGTATAAAATGCAGGACTTAGCATATGTTAGGCAGGTACTCTTCCAGATATATCCACTCCCCTAAGTTTCAGGTCTTACATTTAGGTATTCATTCATTGTTTGCAGGCTTGTTTGTTTGTTTGTTTGTTTGTTGTTTGACAGGATGAGAGACAGAGTTTAAATTTCAACCTTCTACATGTGGATACCCATTTTCTCAGCATCACTTGTTGAATACACACATGTTGGGTGCCTTGTTGAGATTCAGTTGGCTGTAGCTTGGTGAGTTTGTTTCTGGGTTCTCTGTTCTGTTTCATTAGTCTACATGTCTATTTTCATGCCATAGCATGTAGTTTTTGTCACTCTTTCTCTGTTATGTAGTTTGAGATTAGGTATTGATACCTGCAGCACTGCTGTTTTTACTCAGGATTGATAGTTTTGGCTATTCTCACTGTGAGTATCTTTATGAATTTTAAGATCCTTTTTTCTAGCTTTGTGAAAAATATCTTTGGTACTTTGATTCAGGAGTATTTGAATATGCAGACTGCTTTGTAATGTGTACAGTTTAGCAATAGCATCACTTCTAATCCACTAGCACAGGAGGCCTTTCCACTCTTTTGCTTCTTTTATTTTCTTTTGTTGGAATTCTATAATTGCCACTGTAAAGGTCTTTCACATCCTTGGTTAAATTTATTCTTGGTTTTATTTTACTTATTTTTATGGTTATAGTAAATATGCAGTTATGATTTCTTTCTTAGCAAGTTTGTTACTGGCATATAAAAACCATACTGGCAAGGGTATGGAGACTGAATTCACACACAGGGTTGCCCGGACTGTAAACAAGTACAGCCACTGGAGGACATTATGGAGCCCCCCCTCCAAAAAAACCACAAAGACTACAACTACCCTATGATTCTACTATCTGCCTACATATCCAAAGGAATTCAAATCATCGTACTAGAGAGACACTGTGTACCTACACTTATTGTTGTCCTGTTCTCAGGGGCCAAGATATAGAATGAGCATAAGTAGATGTCCATCAATAGAGAAATGGATAAATAAAATGTGATGTGATATATATATATATATATATATATATATATATATATATATATGTATGTATATATGCACAATGAATATCATTAGGCCATAAAGAAAGGCAATATATTGTCATTTCTAGTAAAATATCTGAAGCTGCAAGACATGTTAACGGGAGAGGATCACATGCTACCTATTTTTGCTTATGTGGAGCCTAAAAAAGTCAACATGGATGTAGAAAAGTGTTTATTAGAGATCGGAGCAAAGGAAGAGTAATGGCATAAGGCTGGTTTGATCAGTGTACTCTGTGTACATGTGCAGAAATATCTCCCAGAATGCCACATGTCAAAAAATATCTTAAGGGGATTGCGTAGGCAAGAGGAGTTGCTTCATGTTCTCGGGGCCTCTGAGAGTCTCAAGGAAAAGTAGGTGAGCAAGGTGCCTCAGAGGAGTCCCATCCTTCAAATTCAGTTCATCCTCCTAGTTGGGACCTGGAACCACCAAGAAGATGCTGGTCTCTGGAGTCTTTCTGATATTCTAGGCTTTTCCCAAATGTTGGTGTTCAGTTGGCTTAAAGGGAGTGATGAGGAAGAGAAAGTGAATATGGTTCCATATAGTCTCAAGGGCAGAGTTCTCTCCCTGAGGAGCAAGAGTCCAGGAGGCCAAATACTAAAAGGTAGAAAGGGTGTAAGCCCCAGAGCACACACACCCTGGCAGGTATACATGCCCTCCCTTTACTTCCCCTGGCTATACAAGACATCCCACAGCACACTTGTGGATGTGACTGGCAGCTCTGGGCTGATAGGGGAGTTAGCACTGCCTGCATCCTTCACCATAGTCACCTCCTATATTGAGTGGTACTATGCCAAACACAGTTCTTAATACACATATGAGCTCCCTAAGCACACTTGCAGCTGCTGTTAGTAATATTATAGGCCAGCAGACCCAGTTCTGTGATCCTCTGTGGCCCTGCACTTCCCCCAAAATAGCACAGAATGCTGGGAGGTCCTGGGCCCCTGACATGGTTGGAGGGAAACAAGGTCCTCCAAGGGCATCATTCCACATACTTTAAAATTACCCACTAGCTTATCATTAATGAAACAAACATATGCATACTTGCTAAAACAACAGCTTAGTAAGAACAGTGTGGGCTTCAGGGGAGGTAGGTTAGTGGAAAAGTACCATTGAGCCATGCAAAGAATTAAAGGAAAAGCTTCACAGCAAATTAGGTTCATGTTTTAATACATTTCTTAAAGAAAAAATAAAAAGTAAACAAAAGCTACCGACCAGGAGAAGTTGAGCACAGAAAACTGTCCAAAGATCCATAGACAGGGAGCAAAGTTCTGTAAGGATAGACTATGATTCCCTGCTACTCTTGAGCCAGTGCTACATGGTTCTTCATAAACTTCACCCTTTCTGTGTAAATTTCAGCCCAACTGGCTAATTTATATTCAGAAGCCCTAATGGTATTTAGATCGGAACTTCATTAAATTTATAAGTAACTTCTCACATTTATCTCTAAAAAAAGTCACAAGGAATTTACAGGTCACTTTCAAAGAAACCATGTGTTCTAGCTACTTTTTTTTTTTTTTTTTTTTTTTTTTTTTTTTTTTTTTTTTTTTTTTTTTTTTTTTT
>CM052716.1:314550-364964 GCA_028551405.1 Uromys caudimaculatus
CAAGTCTGTCGGGCATTTCCTTGATTAATGATTGATGTGGGAGGGCCCAGATCACAATGGGTGGTGTCACCTAGAAAAGTGGTCCTGGATGATATAGGAAAGCAAAGTGAGAAAGCCATGAGGGGAAAGCTAATGCAGAGCATTCCTCCATGTCTTCTGCTTCAGTTTCTGCCTCTAGGTTCCTTGCCCTGACTTCCCTGGATGATAGATCACAAGCTGTAAGATGAAGCAAACCCTTTCTTCTCTGAGTGGTTTTGATCATAATGTTTATTGTGTATGTGCAAATACATATGTGCATATATGAATGTGGAGGAGCCCATAGGTCAACTTTGGGTATTGGTCCTTAGAGAACACCTACCTGTTTTGGGGGACAGAGTCTCTCAGTGGAGCCTGGAACTTTCTGATTAGGCTAGGCTGGCTGATTAGTGAGCCCCAGGAATCTGCCTGTCTCCATCTCTACAGCACTGGTATTACAAGAGCACATTAACTTTTTATGTGGGTTTTGTGGATGAGACTTAGGTCTTCATGCTTGCCCAGTAAAGACTTTACTGATTGAGCTCTCTCTCTCTCTCCAGAACAAAATGGAAATGACTTCTGAAAAGGAGTGCTGCTGACTTTGGACCTTGTTCGTGCTAGTAATGTCCTGCCACCGTAAAGAGATGAAGAAGTTTCTGCAGAGCCAGTGCAGATGCACTGCAGACACAATAGGATCTCTTTGAGCTGAAGACAATACAATGAAAGCTCGGTGTAGGAGGAGGTGAGATTGGATAAGGACAGGGGCAGAAGCTGAGTCTCATTGCAACAGAAATAGTGTGCATAGGACTGGTTAGGACAAAGAAGGGGGGAACACGTCCTATGTTGAAAGACACCGAGGGATGGATGATACATGGCTAGACGGCATCAACAATTCTTCATTGCAAGTTAGGTAAAATCAGTCAGTTTTCACAACTGGTAGAGAATAGGTAGAGAAGTTACCTATTTGTAACTTGACAGGAAAACTTGTTTTATATGTTTTTTTGTTTGTTTGAGACAGGGTTTCCCTGTGTAGCCCAGACTGTCCTGGAACTCATTCTGTAGACCAGGCTGGCCTTGAACTCAAAGACCCACCTGCCTCTGCCTCCCAAGTGCAGGAATTAAAGGCATGTGCCACCACCACCTACTGACTAGTAAAACTAAACGCAGTTAGATAAACAGAAGTTAAATGATACATTTCAGCCCTGTAACTTCTCCTGGAGAGAGGAACATGACTGAGGGCTAGATGGTGCTCCAGGGTCAGGCCTGTTCCTTCCACCCCACATCTACTCCTAAGAAATGAAGCCTTCCTGCTGGAAATGAAATAGGAAGGAAAGCTATTAGCAGGTTGGTTAGTCTGAAGCCTTTCGTTCCAACAGGGGCCTCCCTTGGTGCAAACTGTGCAAGATTCTTGGAAGGGAAGATCTGATAGTGTAAGAGTAGATTCATCCCTGGATTCAGTCACTCTCAGTTGGCCTGAGCCACACTAGGGGAATGCATCCCAAACAGTACACAGACCTGCACACACCCCTCGTAATAATCCAGAAGACCCTAGAAGACAAGAAGGTCAGGCTGTGCAGCTCTTTGAGGACTTGCAATATTACAGAGTAGAACACACCATTCAGCGTCAAAAAGAAAGATGAGCACAGGAGAGTGACAAACCACACAAGACCACATGGGGATGAGCATAAATGAAGAACTCATTTCTAGAAGGGTGGAGAATCAACACAAAGGAGTGAGGACAATTGGGCATCTGTCTGGGAGCAAAATTACACAATCATTGGAAAGGTTTCTTAAGTTGAACACAAATGAATTAAACACAAAGGAAAAAAGGGTAAGTTTGCATTAAAGTAAAAATTACTGTTTAATCAAAAAACATGAACTTAGGATTCTGACACACATCCAGACTTGGATAATATCGTGACCATACCTCAGTGACAGGATCCAGGTCACATCAAGAGTTCCCTAAAAAAGGAGGAAGAAAGTGACCCAAAGACTCAAAGAGGTGTGCCACAGCGATGAAACCACCAAAGGTTAATAAAGACAACAATCAGGTCACCTCAATAGGAAGTTCAAACTACACTCAAGTGAGATGCTACTTGAAGATCCACAGCTCCAAAGCTTGGTGCCATCAGGAGTACCTGGTAATGTGGATCTAAGGGGAATCCCATGACATGGGAAGATTTGGTGAGACTTCTCCAGTTGGGCAATTCCTACCCAAGTCCAGTGTCTACATGCCTAACAAGAGAGTCATTCAGTGTAGCCTTACTGTTTGAGCAGATTCCTGCAGTGCTCAGCATGGCTTTGTAGAAGGAGTGCAGTAGCAAGCATTACTGAAGCAGACTTAGTAGGATATAGTAAATATCTAGTCAAATGCCCATTACAGAATTCCTCTGAAGGATGCTCTCCGCAAGGAGTGAGGAAAGCAGAGCACTTGGTCTTTCACACAGCACTGCAGAGATCTACATTCACACTTCCAGGGCCAATGAGACTGGCTTTATGTCTCCATCCCTGAGAGCACAGACAACTCCTGCTGCAGTGGTCTGGGCAGCTTAGTTGAGTTGTGCTGGGGGAATATCAAGCTCTAAGGTCAGGAGGCTTCGCAGGCGGGCTTACCCAAGATCTTATCTCCCCCCCATTCCATGGTATCTAGAGGGGCTGCTCATAGCTGAGGAGGTACTCTATCCAGGAAGACAATATCCCTGCCGTTTTCCTTATTTCTCTTCTGGATAAATTATGTAGGGCTCCTCTTCTTTTTGTCTCCAGCTATGTCAGTTCCACGTGTGACACAGGTCACACCTCAGTTCACACAATGGCACCCTCAGAGCACAGTTTCTCCCTCTTCCTCCCCTTCTTCCTCCTCCTGTTCCTCATCCTCCTCCTGATCTGTTAACTTTCCTTCTGCTTCTAGACAGTATTTCATCCCTGTTCCCTAAAACCCAAGATCAAATGATACCACCCCTAGCAAATTACCATCGTTTCTCTGAAATGTTCATTGTGACCTCTCTGACTTGATTGTTTTGAAACTTACATAGAACTCTTAAGCTTGGCTACTCAGCCACAGAACTCTGTAGGGTCCTTGTAGTCCACCATGTGGCCTCTTCTTAATGTCTAGGCTTCCCTTACTACTTTGTGTTTCTGGTCCACTTTCTCTGTAACTTCACCTGTTCCCTGTGTTCCTGAAAACACCAACATTTTCTATTTCACCCTCTTCACACCTCATGACAGATTGTTCCTTATCTACATGGACACTCTGCCTGCTCTGTGCACCCAAGATTTACTAGAGAGATTCTCCAAGGCCTTCAATCAGTCATCTGATCTGGGGACCTACATCCCCCTTTTAGGCAAGATGGAAGTATTATTCCCACCCAACCCACAGGTCACCTCAGCTGCAAACTCACTGCTCCCTCCCCTGGACCTCCACTTCCTTCCACATTTCACCTCCTCACCTAGATGACCTCTACAATTTATGAATTTCCATGACTTCCTTCCATCTCAGAACAAGCTGGAGGTCATCTCCCCAACTCCTCTGAGTATTTTTGCACAGTATCTTTTTCCTAACATAGAGAATCTAATTCACGATGACCTAAGAGTGACCTCGGGGCTCCTCTACTCCTCTCTACCTATAAAATACTCTCCAATCTCCTCTTCCCAAGGCCCTAGCAGCCCAGATAACCTTCCCTTGTGCTAGATAGAGACTCAGTTGCTTCTCAAGTCCTTCACCAACTGCCCACATGCCACAAACTTCCACCATGGGCCTGTTTTCCCTGGGAGGAGTCTCTGCAGTCAAGAGCTATTCATCTATTTGTCTATAACACACAGGAACCCTGGAAGTGTGTGAGATCTTAGTAAACAGGGACCACAAAAGGGCAGTGAGCCTTTGGCATACAGAGACCCTGGGAAAGGCATGAGACCTTGGCACATGGAAGGCATGGGAGGAGTGTGAGAACCTGGCACAAGGGAAACATGGGAAGAGTGTCCATCCTGGAAGCTGGATTCTCTTGCCAAGCTTTCTGCTTTCTTAAGGACCAGTGCACCTCAGCTCTAGCCTATTATATCTTTCTGGTTCCCCACCTCAGGGAAGCAAGACCTACCCTCTTATGATTCTCTTCAGCTCTTCCTGTAAGTGCTCTGCTGAGGGAACACTTCACTAGATGTTAACTCCAATGCCCTGAATCCCCAAATCTGACTCCTGAGTCCTGATACATATCACTCGTAGCAGTGGCCACTAAGACACCAGGAGCCCACTTGCTCACTTGAGAGTATTCATAGCAAATGAGAAGTAAAGACAGCAGCAGCTCACCCAGGAGTTTTACCCAAGCTATGAAAAAAACGTTCAGGGTTGTTGGGTATCAAAAGGGCATATAAGGAATTTGCATAGCCTAGGGTTTTGTTGTTGTTGTGTGGTTGCTATGGTAGATGATGCCAACACACCCATACGGAAGTCCAAAAAGATGGAGAGCGATAGCCCAGTAGTGGGACACCCCATCTTCCAAGGAGGGAGGAGATCGGTTTCTACCTTCTGTATTATGAGCTCATTTTCCTCAGATGTATGACACGCAAGGTTTCTGGGGATGTTTATAGTGGGCAGGAGTAGAGAAGGGCTGCCACAGTTATAGGTATAACTTTTCTGTTGAGGATCTATGGTCTCAGTCAGGCTTCCAGGTCAGGCTTCCACCTGACATGTCATTTCTTCACATACTCCTTAATCTGTGTCAATGGCACTAGTGGCCAAGTGGGACTGGACCAGCCCCTGCATCTGCTGCCAATAAGAGTGACCAGCACTGACTTCCCAGAAGGGTCCCAATTCAGTGGATCCTCCTAACAAAGGGCAGACTCTTATCCCCAACATTTTGTCTTTTTCATCTTGATTTGATCACTTCCAGATAGTGATCAGCTCTCATTTAATTGGATACAATAACCCCAGATCAGATTTGGCCTTAGAGATGAGTTATCAGTTTTGTGTAGTTTTACCCAATGAGTATATTGTTTGGTACAGACAATGATGTTAAATCTTAATCCAATTTTATGGATAGCATAAAATCTAAGGAAGATGCCAAGCACTTAGATGGGACAGCTGACCACATGCAAAGGACATGTCCCTCTCTGTGCAGTTTGTACACAGATAGGAAAGCACCAGGAAGCACAGGAGACCTCCCCAGTTGTAAATAAGGGATTCCTATACACCATCTGAATGTACTCAGGGTTTACTCAACCCAATGTAGCCAGAGCCAATTTCACCCCAGTGTCCCCTCAAAATTCAACAGGCTTCAAAATACAGCCTCTTTTTTTCTGACAAGCTGAGAGGGTCTATGGACTGAGAGCCCAGAGGGTATCTGGGTCTCTGTGAAGCCTTGGGAAGCCTAATCACTGAGTGATTATGGCCAATAGATATGTACCAGGGCTTTGGAGGCCATTCCTGTATGGAAAGAGCAAGGCTACTAGATTAATCACGATGCCTAGAAAGTAGGACATGAAATAGAAAAGTCTCTGTCAATGAACATAGAACAAAATAACCTCAAACCAATACAGGCTTCTTACCTAGAACAGAGAAAAGAGCCACCAGGGTCCATGCAGTGGTAAGGAAGGGAGCCCGCACAGACAGCCACTGTAGACTGACCACTGAGAACCCACTGCTATTCCAAGGATGGAGAAGCTCTGGCCCAAGGCCTGGACCAGAAAGTGCCTGAGGGTAAGCAGTATCCCCCAACCAGGCCAGTAGAACAAGGGTGGGCAGACCGTCGGACTCCCAGGTCCACATTTTGGGGAGTGTGCTCCCACAAGGCTGAGTTTCTACCTGAACTTCTCAAGGAGCAATACTGATCTGGGAAGGCACATACCCAGTTGCTCTATAGCTATCGGAGGAATAGCTGGCTCTCCCTCTTCTGCCTAGACCCTCCCTTTTACTGACCACAGGCCCAGCCTTGTTCTGGGTAGCCCCTGTCTCCTGCCATGTCAAATGTCTCCCTACAAAACAGCAGGCCACTTCCTCCAGGCAGGAGTTCAAAGCCTTCCTCCACTTCCCTGTCCTGGGAGATAAAAGGCCACCTGTCTACAGAGATTACTTACATAAAATATCAGTGGATGAAGAATCAGGGTTTAATTGGCTCTTTATCAAGGGGTTTGGCCTCTAATAGGAGCATGAGACAAGAGAAACTTCAGATAACTCCCAATACAAGCCAACACCATTGTGCAGCCTATAGAAGCTGCAGCAAAAGGTGTCCACAGAGCCCCAACTGCTTCTCAGGTTTCTGAGATACCCTAGGGCATTTTCTCTTGCCAACCTCTTTCACTCTCTATCTTGTTTGAGACCCTCAATTCAACAAGTTCTCTGTGCCACCAACTCTTCAACTTACTTATGGTCAGATAGGCTTACTGCAGTGTAAGGTCTTTGTCCACATGGTTCCTATAGGTATAGTCTGCAGAGTCAAGCCAGAACACACCAGGAGAGGGGATGGGAACAGCCCCTGGCCTGATATGTGGCCCATGAAAAATGGGAATATAGGCATCCACAGAGCCTGGTGAGGTAGGATCTGTGCTGAGGACAGCTGGTATCTTACTGTTAGAGAAGTCTAATTCACAAGAGACAGTGATGTTAAAGTGACTCAGACTGGAATTGGAGGAACTCATGTTACTTACATCCAAAATGAATCAGGTATGTTGAAACAAATTCTAGCTGTAAATAACCATGTTGGGTCTGAGTATTCACATGGATGTGTTCCCTATTTCTGGCCTGGGAAAGGCAGGAAGTAAGACGCCGGGTGCTGTAAGCCACATTCAGTACTCAGAGTGTGTTTTCTAAGATCCTTCTCTACTAGGCGGGGACTGGGCTGGGCTAGGTGGCACATGCCTTTAATCCAAGCACCCAGGAAGCAGAGGCAGGCAGATCTTTGAATTTGAGGCAATCCTGGTCTACAGAGTTGAGTTCCAGGATAGCCAGAACTACACAGAGAAACTCTGTCTTGATAACAAAACAAGCAAACAAGAAGAAGGTCACCCTTTTTCTGACCAGTGGGCTAGACTTTTTGTTCCTCTTAAGCATCTGCATTTACTCTTTTCATCCCTAGGACTTCATATGAGTCTCTCGCCAACCAAGTGTCCATTTGTGCTCCTGTTTGTGCATCTGTGAGAATCTCTGGTAGTTTGGACCTTTAAATCTTGGCTATGGACAACAGGACCATATTCCTTGAGGTCACTCACACACAAATGTGTAAAACTGCCAGTGGTTGGAGGCTATGTGAGGAGATGGGTGGACAGGCCACAGGACATAAGGCAAGTCAGGACTTGTGCTCCTTTGCTTTTGAAGTTGCAAATGGAATTACAATGTAGGTCAGATGGCATCATCTTCAACTGTGAGTATAGCAAGTCCCTGGGAGCAAGGATGACACCAGGAGCAGAAGGAAAGGAGGGTGAGCATGTGGCATCCCTGCGGTCTTTGGAGGGAGGAGTAGGAATCACTGCATGGGGCATGGGCTGTAGCTGGCTTCCCTTATGCAGTTACACATTGATCTAGGCATCTTGTACCTCTGCCACTGGCTGACGTTCTAAGCGGATGACCCCAAGATGAGTCTTTGCTCAGTTAAAGCTGGACAATAGCAGGAGCAGCATTCTAGGGAACCTGTGAAATCGGTCTCTGCCTCCAGAAAGGGACACTTTCCTGTGATTACATAACCTATTTGAAAGTACCTCTTATGAATTCCTTGGCCCTTCTCATCACCTCCTCTACCCTAAACTCCCAGGCTGTTCCAGTTCACAGACTTTCTTCCCCTCAACTACCAATAATCCACATAATTTTTCTACTCCCTGCTTCTCTAGTCCTGGCCATGACCAGTCTCCCTTTTCCCTCTGCTCTGGACTCTTCCAGATACCTTTGACTGTTCTCGCTCTCTCTCTTACCTACAACAAAACTCTTCCCCCATTAATGGAGCAGCCATTTCAGCGGTTTATTTACTAAGGTCGTGCTTATATTTTGTATTTATATATAATATATATCATATAATATATAATATATGGAAAACATTATATATATTATATATGTTTACACATATACATACACACACACATATATGGAGAGAGAGAGAGAAAGAGAGAGAGAGAGAGAGAGAGAGAGAGAGAGAGAGAGAGAGAACGATTGAGGAAGACTCCTGATAACAACCCCTGGTCTCTACATGTAAGTGCACACATGTCCTCATGCACCACTCTCTAAACAAACACAAACAGAACAGTAACAAATAATACCCCTAAGACTGGGCTTAGATGGGCACTCATACTATTATCAAGGTTAAACATTATGTGTACATTACTAGTAATTCCACCAATGTCTCATTTGTTTTACAAGATCTACAAAACCAGAATCAAACTTCATCAGATACTACCATCCCTTCTGGAGAAAAGCTTTGCAGCTAAGTCTTCAGAGTTTCATGTTAGAAATGGGTTGCATCTATTATAATCTTAGTGCTAAGCCTATTAGTCTTTTGACCTGTGTGCTTCATTGCTATTGTAATTTTATCTCCTCTTATTTGCACTCAGTTCACCTGCTTATAGATACCTCTGCATACCTGGGTCCTCTTGATCATTTCAGGAGGCCTAAAAATAAACAAGAATGGGAAAAGAACCAACCACATTCTAGAACCAGATGCTCCCCATCCCACACCTCCCCATGCCTCAATCCTGCCAATGCAACATGTTCCATGTCACCAATCCTCCCCCCCTCCCCTCTTCTCTTCTCTCTCTCTGAAGTGGCTTTTCAAATTCCACTCTCCACCCAAACAAATCTCTCGCACAAAGTCTGTTGCATGGTGGTATGATTTTTGAGGCATTACATAGCCCTCTGATCACCAGGATATGCAAAACCCTTACACTGAACCCTTCATGCACCATGTCAGATTACCTTGACATTTTTCTTCCCAACTCACTTTAGGGTCTCAACTCTAGAGTGGGCATTGTCAAGAAGTTAGTTAGAAATTAGCAGACTTGAAAGTCACTGGAGATGAACTTCTCCTTTCATGATTAGCTTTAGGCCCCACCTTCTGTGTCCTTGTTCACACAATGATTTTAAAGGAGGGAAAAGTATCACAAATTCCCTCCCTCAGATTTAAAATATTATACAAAAAATAGCTACAGATGAGAGGAACATGGAGGTAGCAGATCTTTGAGATCCACTAAAGGACAGCCATTCTGTAGTAGTAAAAAGTAGCTATTTATATAATATTTTCCCTTTCTCTATTTTTTTCAGTTCTATGTAAAGTATGAATATTTATTTCAGGCTTTAAAGCCCAATCAATTCCAAAAAACAAAATCTGGTATCTCCTCAGAGTAGCTACAACCTCCATATTGGGATGGTCTCACAGAGGCAGCACATTTCATCAGACTTAACAAGAGTAAGTCCCTGATGCCCACCGCAGCCCAGCCTTAGGAAGGGAAACAAACAAAACTAACCAACACGGGGCCGAACAAATGCACACGTACTAATGTAAAGGAGCAGCTAAACCTTGGCAAATTGGCTTTTTTTTTTTTTAAGTTTGTTTTGTGGGCATTTATTTTTATTTTTTTATTTTTTTAGGTTTTATTGGGCTTTTTTTTCCCATTTTCTTTTGCTACCCAATATATGCAGCACTTGTGGACTCCCAGTAGGCTCTCAGCTTTAAACACAATGTCTTGAAGAGACTAATTCTTCAAGAATCTAAAAACAGACAAAGGTGTTTTGCTGTGAACATTCTGCAGAGATGAGGTGATGTGGGAGTTTGAGGGGTGGTGGCTGTTTTTAAAAAAGAATCAATACAGTGATGGAAGGGAAAGAATGCAAGAATTCAGACATTCAGTGGAGGGAACTTCCTCTCCATTAAAGGTCCATTAAAAGGAGCAAACTGAGATCCGCAAGGGGAGTCAGCAGGGTCTGTTTGCTTCCCCACACCATGAGTAAGTTTTTCCTGAGTGGCCACTAGAGATCCCCACTTGCTCCCCTCCCTTTGACCTGAGACATCAAGGCAGTACAGGGGCACTGAAGGAACATGTCACGACTCCTCATTTCCAGAATCATCATAACAGTCAGCATCTTCTTCTTCCTCATCTTCATCATCAATGTCGTCGTCATACGAGTCGTCATAAAGCAAATCTGAGCTGTTGTCACTGGAAGGCACTTTAGTTTTGATGCAGTATCCTGCCAGGGTTGTGGGGACCTTCACTCCATCCTTTTCTGCTTCAGCTTTGGTGGCTGAGACCTAGTTCCTAATGATCTCAGCATACTCCTTGTCTTTTCCTTTGCTGTCCCTCCACTTCCTGAACATGACTGAAGCATCCACATTGGCTGGAGAAAAGGTGTTGGGCTCATTAAGTAGTGAGATTACACTTAACAGGATCGTCCTCCCATTCTGAGTAGGATTCCACCTTTCAGAGGGCAGTTCCCCACTCTGTGGGTCATCTACAGGCAGATGAAGAATTGAAATGCATATGTCTCCATTCTCATAAATGTTGGGGGTGCCACATTTTGGTCAAGAATCTGAAGGTAGGTGGTGAATATGGGTAGTCAATAGGAAATTTAATATGTGCCTTGAAGTAGCCGCCTTTGTAGAGGGTGTTAAGGGATCCAAAGATGCCCCCCTTGTGTCACTGCCCCTAGATGTAAATACAACTTTGTGAACTACCAAAAACGTTGCAATATTATCGAGCACCAGGGTTACTGGTGAAGAACAAAAACATACCATTGTCCCGATAGGGAAAGGCCCCTCATGAAAGCTGTCTACTCCAGATACTTTACGAAAATAGTGCAAAGTCTACCTAACAACACATGCCAGCATAATGACACACTGGCAATGGCATATTGCTCACTGTTGTCCTTGAGGATACCTCCTGCTGTTCTGCATAAATTGCCTTCTACACCACACTCTGAGTCTTTTCTGAATTCATTCCATGGAGATCTCAAGGACCAGGGAGGGGAGACAAGGGGAATCCAGAGTGAGATCCTATCCCCATGTCCATAAAATGAGAAAGACAGCTTGCTGAGTATCATGGGACCGAGCAGGTATAACCGATTCCCCGCAGGACTGTGATGAAGCACAGGGATGACATTATCCTTGGCACCCAGCTCTCCCACAGTAGTATATCATAGCTTCTTCTTATGATCTACAGCTCAGATCTCCACTACTTGGTGGGAAGATAATTTTGTACTGTCTGGTAGGTGGATTCAGAAACCCCAGACTTAGCAGGATATAACTATCTAGACTCCCAGCTGAGCAGGTGATCCTCAACTCTACTCAAGATCTTGATCTATTTCCTTGCCTCTCTGGGTTGAACTTTAAGTAACACAATTAAATGGATACTGTTTACCTGAAGACCTAAGGCTCCTGAACTATCACTGAACATGAGAGGGAAGATGTCAACCATCCACAGAGCTTAAACTACAAACTCATTTTACCTAAGTCATCCAGCACAGCTAAAATACAACTTCAGGATCTTGGTAGCTTGAAACAGGTGCAATCCTTTACACAGCTTTATGAGGTAGGGACCAGGAGGGCTGGTTCTGTGACAGGTTTTTAATATGGCCTTGTTAGCTCTGGATAGGGTGGTGGACCACTGAAAGCTGTGTCTTCTCCTGGTCATGTTCATGAGGCTGACACAGACACTGACATCTCTCCCAAGGCCTCCAGAGTTAGCAATCAAAGAAAACATTCAGGATGTCAGCCTTCCACAGCTGAATCTCAGATGACACCCACCACATCTGATACTTTTAAATGGTTCCAAAGTCTAGCCCTGATGTTCTGACAGGTAACCACACACCTATATGGTTCCTGTAAACAGAACCAAGATGGAGTTGACACTGTTAGGTGGGTTTGTTTTGCTCTGGGTAAATGCTGATTAACTGCCTAATGACAGTCATTACTCATCCATGACTTCATCTTCCAAAGGCTAATCCAATGTCAAGTGTGGCATAAAGATAGTTAAGAAAATCTTCAGAAATAATTTTAAATTGCACTCTTCTCCAAGGGATCCTTGAATACATGAGTATGTCATGATAGTTAATCTGCCAGCTGAGATACCTGCTCTTATAATCGACAGGCATCAGTGTCTGTAGAGAAAATTTGCTACACAAAGGCTTGATTCTTGTCCAAAGTTGGAAGGATAGAGTTAGACAGCCTGCAACTCATGTGACTACTCAGGGCAGCTTCCCAGTGATCGGTGGGGAAGATCTCAGCAGCATGTCTCACTATCCCATTACATGACACAGTATCCCAGGAGGAAGAAGTAGGCCAAGCATCATTCAGAGAGGTCCTGAGGAGGATGTTCACATAAGGGAACCAACTGGGAAACAGGATGTTAGTATCAGAACCTCCCCTTACACACAATTTCTCTGTCTTACTGGTGTTAATCTTTCCCCGTATTTGATACATACATTGAGTCTAACTATAGATACTGTCTTAGTCAGGGTTACTATTCCTGCACAAACATCATGACCAAGAAGCAAGTTGGGGAGGAAAGGGTTTATTCAGCTCATACTTCCACATTGCTATTCATCACTAAAGGAAGTCAGGACTGGAACTCAAGCAGATCAGGAAGCAGGAGCTGATGCAGAGGCCACGGACGGATGTTTCTTAATGGCTTGCTCAGCTTGCTCTCTTATAGAATACAAGACTACCAGCCCAGGGATGGTACCACCCACAAGAGGCTCTCCCCCCTTGATCACTAATTGAGAAAATGCCTTACACCTGGATCTCATGGAGGCATTTTCTCAACTGAAGCTCCTTTCTCTGTGATAACTCTAGCATGTGTCAACACACAAAACCATCCAGTACAGATATATATGTACAAGAAAGAGCACAGTATAATGTATGACATGTTAGTACCAACTGAAGCTCCAGGCACCTACTGAGACACTTGGACATATCCCCAGGGACAAAAGGGATTGCTCTTACGGAGCGGACAGAGTTTTGACACAATTAGCTAGTGACAGAGCTGTGATCAAAATCTAATTCCAAGTTTTATTTCAGCTTTGAAGAAAAACATGTAATACTCGCCTTTAAGGAAATAGAAATGTTCTTGGGTGGATTAAAAAAAGATTTTTAAGTGCATAAATGAATGAAGATCAATGGCTTTTGTGTTTCTATAAGATCTCAGAGTAGCCAATGACCAATAAAAGAAATGTTAATGCAACTAGATATGTTCTGATAACAGAAAGAATAATTTTCTTTAAAAAATTTTATTTATTTTATTTTAATTGTGTTTGTCTATGTATGTATATGTGCACAAAACCCTGGAAGGGGTGTCAAATCTACTGGAGGTAAAATTACAAGTGGTTGTGAGTCACCCAATATGGATGTTGGAAAGTAAACTCTGGTCCTCTGTAAGAGCAGTGCATGTTCTTAATTGTTAAACCATATCTCCAGTACTTAAATATTTTAATAAGAATTTATTACATACCTCTCTCTGTCATGTGCACACACACACATACACACACACACAAGTGTGTCTTCATGTGTACACTTATGCATATACCATCCCACAGCACACAAGTGAAGGTCAGAGAACAACCTGTAGAGTCAGTTCTTTTCTTCTGCTTTATAGGTCCTTAATATCAAATTCAGCTCACCAGGCTTAGCAGCAGGAGCTGAGCCATCTCACCAGCCCCAAGGAATAATTCCCTTATTAAGAATACTGATGGCAAGCCGGGCAGTGGTGGCACACGCCTTTAATCCCAGCACTTGGGAGGCAGAGGCAGGCGGATTTCTGAGTTCAAGGCCAGCCTGGTCTACAATGTGAGTTCCAGGACAGCCACGGCTACACAGAGAAACCCTATCTCGAAAAACCATAAAAAAAAAAAAAGAATACTGATGGCTGATGTAAGAATATGTTATAAAGAATTTTAAATTTACTAAATGTGACTTTCCACTTCTATTAATAACAAATAGTTGTAAACCCTGTTCCGTAAGAGCAGACTCAGGGGACAGGAATAATCCCACTAAAAGAGCTTCATCTAAAGCATGCTCAACTACCATGAGCTTGTGGGACTGAAAAGCTTTTTGGAGGCAGCAGCCACAGGAGGCAGGCTCTGTGCCTATGCTGGGAGACAGGTAGGAGGACATATTGGGCACTGTTATATCTTAGGGACTCAGAAGAAAGGGCCCCATGTGGAGAGGGGATTTAATTTTCTCCATGTGATATAAAGGCAATTCAGCGTTTGAAAAGAAATCATCTCCTCTGCCTTGCCAGCTTCTGTGTTGCTCTCTCAAAACCTTTGTTCTTTTTGTGATATAAAAGCATCATGCTTAAATGATATTTTAATAGTAAGTACATTTTAGCCCGGCAACCATTTTTTTGAAGCTTTCCGAGATGCTCGTGGCCATCTGATTCTCCTGGAATGTTCCTTTTGACTTGATCTGACTCTGTCTACAAGTTGTCCTTGTGATTTTATTCTGTTTTAGTTTTCTGCAGTTTCACTATGATGTACAAAACACATGGATTTCTTTTTAGCACATTGTGTCTGGACTCCTAAATCTATAGATAATCTCATTTCTTACTTTTGGAGACTCTTCCTTATCTTCTCTCCCCATGCAGATCCAGTACCCACTACATTTTCTTTCCTCCTGTGATGATCTCCTCATGACTCCTTTGAGTTTTTCCATTCTTGATCTCATTCTTTTTTAAAATATTTATTCCTTTTTATTTATTTGTGTTCTTGTTTGCTTGCATGTATGTATACGTACCATGTATGTTTCATGTCTTGATCTCATTCTTGACCTTTCCTTCTGGTCTATCTTTCAGGGCAGAGATTTCTTTCATTGCTGTTGGTCTGCTGTTGAACTCAAATTATTATATGTATGTGTGATTTAAATGTTTTAACTATTGTAGTAAAGCTCTAGAATTTCTATTTCGTTCTTTGAACCTGAGGTGTCAATTTTTACAGCTTCGGCTCTCTGAGGAGATTTTCAACCTTACATTTATCCCCTTTATCACCCTCATAGCCCAATTTGAAGGCCATCTGCTTTTGCTCTTAAGTTTTGTTTTAGCCACTGGTACATGTGATGGATTTGTTCACTGTATGCAGAGTCAGAGAAACAAGTTGAAGCTTGCTCTGTTTCTCCATCTGGAACTTTTGTTGGGTTCTTCTTAGGCTTGGATACCACATCCATCTGAGGCTATTCTGACCCAGTGACCAGGACAGGAGCTACTTGAGACAATCAAGGCTAGACTGTAGCTCTGACATCAGTGGACTTGGTTTACCAGGTAAAGGCTAGAAAGCAGAGCTCACCGTCCTGTGGGTCTCAGTGACAACACCTCCCCCCTGACCTCAGGATACCTTCAAAAGAGTGGGTTCAGCTTTCAGGACTGGCAGAGCCCAAAGAAACACAGCCCTATCCCAAACTCATCATATTTCCATTTCTCTCAGGCATCTCCATATGACTTCCGTCACTTTCCAATGCCTTCATTCATTCTGTCCAATTTTCCACTGGCCCTCAGCATCAGACTTAGTTTAAATTAACTAGGCTTTCATTCCTAGTATTATTTTTCCAGTTTAGTGTTTTAAAAGACACTGAATTTGGCTGGAGACTCTATGACTCTATGACTTCTGTAGCTCTCCCAAAGGACCTGAGCATCTTTAGATCCCAGCACCCACACCATGTGTCTCACAACTGCCTGTTATTCAAGCTCCATAGGATTTGAATCCTCTTCTGCCTCCAACAATACTTCTACACACACATACACATGGATATGTAATAATTATAAATCTTTCTTTAAAGAAATAAAGAAAAAAATATTACACTTTCCCCATTCTTCTGCAGCCAGCCTCTGGTCATTGAGTGAGGCTCAAATCTACCATTGCCTGTCTTTTCTTGAAAAGTATCATATAATACTCAGGTCCAAAACTCTTCTTACCACTGGCACAACCTCATGTCCTCAGGTTTTGCTACGGTCACATGAAAGAAAAAGCTTTCTTATTTCTGTATCTTTTATACAGCAGATACTTAGTGTTGGCATTCTGTCTAAACTCCACCCCACAGTTACCTGGCAATATACAGGTATGCTCCGCCCTACAGTTGCCTGGCAACAGCCAGGTGGGCCTGGCCCACTATAAAAGAGGCTGCTTGCCCCCTCCTCTCTCTCTTATCTCTTTCTCTTGCCTCTCTCCTACTTCTCTTACCTCTCCTCGTTCCCTTCCCCCCTCTCTCCACATGGTCATGGCCGGCCTCCACCTCTCTACTTCTCTACTCTCTCCCTCTCTCTGCCTTTCTCTGCCTCTACTACCCTCTTAACTCCCCTCCCCATACCCTAAATAAACTCTATTTCTATACTGTACCTTCGTGTGTGTCTGGTCCCTCAGGGGGAAGGGATGCCTGGGCTTGGACCAGCTGAGGCACACCCTCCCCCACACCTATCTCCCCATACACCCATATAACATATCTCTCTATATATTTTTATAAACACATCACTTAGGGTCTGATTAGAGAAGTCTGCACCTATGTCAATCATAAGGCCTTATCAAAAAGAAAAAAAGAAAAAGAAAAGAAAATGCTGTCATAAAACTGATCTGTAAGCAAGCCTGTGGGGCATTTTCTTGGAGAGTGATTGCTGCGTGAGGTTCAGTCCATTGGGTGTGCCACCTGCAGTAGTCATAAGGTATTTAAGAAAGCAGGCTGTGCAGAGCAGTAAACAGGGTTCATGACTTCAGCTTCAGTTCCTGCCTTGAATTCCCTCCCTGACTTCATTCAGTGACTGAGTGCAGGCTAAAATAACTCATTTCCTCCCTAAGTTAATTCTGGTCACAATCACAGCAATAGAAACCCTAACTAAGACAAGGCTAAACACAGGTATGTGGGTCTTTTGAGCTGCAAAGCAGAAAGCTACACACTAGGTAACTGAGGACAGACATTCACACTTTCCAAGCTGTATCTCATCAGCATACTTTTGGGACCAGTCTCCCTCCGTGGGCTCTAGAGTAGAAATTGCACTACCTATCCTCTGCATTTCTGTGTGTCCAAATTTCACTCGTCAAACATAGACATTAGTGATAGACCCACTCTTATTCAAGAGGATCCTTTTAACTTAATTACATCCACAAACACTATTTCTAAAAAAAAAAAGATTGGGTGTTGGGATTTGTGAGGATTTAAATTTATTTGTTTGTTTGTTTGTTTGTTTGTTTGTTTATTGTGTGTGTGTGATGGGGTGAGGGCATGCACTTCCTGGTGTTTGTGTGGAAGTCAGAGGGCAGCTTTATGAAACTGATCCTATCCTTCCACCTTTCTATGTGTTCTGGGGTTGAACTCAGGTTATCAGACTTGCTCAGCAATCATCTGTACCCACTGAACCATCTTATAATTCCCAGGGTATTAAGATTGAATAAATTGTTGGTGAGGACACAGACCTATAGTGTGCTCTCTCTTTCAAGAACATGGACTGCTGCCTTCTCTCAGATCTAAGAAGCCACAGTAACCAGTCAACCTGTTCCAATAATTCATATCAATCAGAGAGGATATCTATCAATATCTGCATTCTACAACATGAGAGATCTTGTACCAGCGTCTTATGAATGACAGATATTCAATATAAAGTTGATGTGAAAAAGAGATTAAATTACTTAATTCAATGCCAGGGGAGCAATTGGAGAAAAATTAAACATTCCTTATAGTCCGGAACAAAAGGTGTACAGTAGAGTATTAAAATTCCCAAGCCAAGCAGGACATGGTGGCATACACTCTGGAGGCAGAGACAAGTAGATCTCTGTCATATAAACTGACAACATAACCACTCCACTGTATGATTAAGGGGAAAGTTTCTATTGTCGATATTAGAGTGAGAACAGCCAGAGATATCTGGAAGAGTCCAGAACAGAGTGAGAAAGAAATAGACAGGATATGACCAGTAGACTGGATCTAGCCAGAGCTCTCTGTGAGAGAGGAGAAAACGGTAGGGGAGAGAGAATAGAGAAAACAGTGGGAGAAGCAGGAGCAGGAGGAGAGAGAGAGAAACAGTCAGAGAGAGGAAAAATAGCCAGAATAGTAGGGCTATCAGGAGAATGAGTAGGCACGGGCAGGAAACCTGTGAGCTGGAGAGAGTTTAAGGCAGGGAAGGCAGTGAGAAGGGCTAGGATACTAGCAAGGACTTTGAAATATGCAACAGGTACCTGTGTTACTGAAAGGGTCTGGAGGCCAGCATGAACTTTGATATGCTAAAAGGCCCAGCAGGTCTGCTCCTTCTGCCTGAGGTAAGGGAAAAACTCCTTTTGACAACTATGAACTAGTTTCACAAGTTTCTGAGGAATGCTGGGTAGTAACTGCCAGAAATCTCCCTATAATCCAGGTTGAATTCATTTCAGGATATTTGGACTGCCTTTTGGAGTTTGGGGAAATGGAGTTTCCTTTGGATCTAACATCTTGAGGATACCCTGGTTTATATAAAGAGAGTTCCCAGACAGTGAGGACTATATAGTGAGAACCTGTCTTTAAAAAATTCTAAACCATGTTGATGCTGGTTAGCTGGAACTAAGAAATTATCGGTGATCGAGAAAGAGACCAACATCATTGAGGTGGCATTTCTGGGAAGTGTTTTCTGAGAGCACAAAGAGACTGTGTTCCAGAGATAGCCAAGTTTGTACCTTGTGCTGTGACAGGACTTGATAATGTGTAAGAGTCACCCAGGTGGTACTGGTTTTGAAGGCATGAAGGGGTCATGAAGAGCAGCTGAGGCTCAGCACTTGTGAGAGGCTGCAGAAGGCCATTGGTGAAGGTGCAGCCTCAGTTGCAATTGATGGCCCAGGACTGAAGGGGTCGTGCAAAGGAGTTGAGGCTTGGTACCATGAAGAGAGCCTATGAGAGGCTATTAGTGAAGCCTAGTTACAATGGAATACAGCAGTGTTTTGGAGATGCCAGTACAATGAGATGACCACCAAGAACAACAGCAGCAGTGGAGTACAGGCATCTGTAGCCTAGAAGACAAGGTGTGTGCTACAAAGGGCAGAGCTGGAGAAGTGACTCAAGCCCTTGGAGGAATCCAGAAGATGTGAGTGGATCCCAGACACTGGACGGTTGGAGTTTGAATTTGCTTTTGATTGTGACTGTGCCCTGATATTTTTCCCTCTTGAAGAAAAAAAGTATTTTAGTAGAACCCACAGTTAAGAGACTTTGAATTTTTAAAAGACCTTGAATTTTAAAAGATACTGTATATTTTAAAGGGATTGAACTTTTAATATATGATACTGTGGTACTTTTGAAGTTATTTAGATCTTGGAGATGAATAAGAAAGTAAGGGTCGAGGTTTAATGGTGATGTGTTTGTGTGTCAAGTTGACAAGGGGTCAATTGTATTGGCTGGTTTTTGTGTCAACTTGACACATGCTGGAGTTATCACAGAGAAAGGAGCTTCAGTTGAGAAAAATGCCTCCATAAGATCCAGGTGTAAGGCATTTTCTCAATTAGTGATCAAGGGGGGAGAGCCCCTTGTGGGTGGTACCATCCCTGGGCTGGTAGTCTTGTGTTCTTTAAGAGAGCAAGCTGAGCAAGTCAGGAGAAGCAAGCAAACCAGTAAGGAACATCCCTCCATGGCCTCTGCATGAACTCCTGCTTCCTGACCTGCTTGAGTTCCAGTCCTGACTTCCTTTAGTGATGAACAGCAATGTGGAAGTGTAAGCTAAATAAACCCTTTCCTCCCCAGCTTGCTTCTTGGTCATGATGTTTGTGCAGGAATAGAAACTCTGACTAAGACACCCTCCAAAAGCCAAGGACAGCATCCATTTGCAATTTCAACACTAGAGAAGTAGAGACAGATGGATCCCTAAAGCTTGCTAGTCAGACAATCTAGCCAAATTGACACGTTCCAGATTCAGAGAGAGAGACTGTTCAAAAAGGTAAGATGGAAAGTGACTAAGGAAGATCCCTGGCGCGCGCGCGCACACACACACACACACACACACACACACACACACACACACACACACACACGAAGAAAGCTAAACCAAGAGAACCATCAAGACAGAGCAATGTTTCTACAAGCATACAACTCAGAAATTGAGAAAAATAAAGATATTCTTAGGTGAAGAAAAACTATGCAAACTAGTGTGGGTCAGACAAATGTGCTTCAGGATCTGGGGCTCAGTTAATCTCCAGGCAGAGAGGAGGGTGCTAGCAGGGCATAGCTGTGAAGGAGGGGAAAAAGAACACATGGGGTTTCCCCCTTTGCTTGGAGGCCAGTTTTGTCTTACGTTCATTCATCTGCCTGGAGTTTCTATTTCATTGGTGTTTGTCTAGTGAATCTTTCCCATTATCCTTAAGTATCCCAAATCATTATTTTTAAAATGATTTGTTTGTTGGTACCATGTATATAAGTCTTTAAAATATGTATGTTTGAAAACAGAGTTCCAACGTTGACCATGCAGTGCTCTAACATTGACCATACATGACATATAAATTTTAGGAACATTAAAACTAACAAAGTTTAGAAAATCTATATTAATCAAATACCAGCCACAAACACTGGAGTAACAAAACAGATGCTTTGTTATGGTCTTGAGAGGCACCACAGACTAGTTTACCGGTATGACACCATTAAATGTGGACATGGCTAATAAGAGAACTATAAAGTATCATCTCTTGCAGAGTCATAAGCAGTGCTTAAGTTGGCTAAATTAATTTCTCACAATTCTGGAGCCCAGAAGTCCCATGTCAAGATGCAGAGATGAAGTGTATGAGGCCTCTCCTTTTTAATCTAGATGCTATCTACTCTCAGTGGCCTCTACTTTGTTCTCATGGCATAGTGCCTAGTGCCTCCTGCTCCTCCTGTGACAATCTTTGTCATGACAGTCAGAGTTCACCTTCTAACCCTCCTTTGACACCACTGCCTCTTCAGACCCCACTTCTAAATACAATCACACTGAGGCTCAGACTTCAGTGTGGCGATGCTAGGGAACATCAGTCCTTACCCTCCCCTCAGTAATTCCACACAGATGGAAGAACATAATCAGATGTGATCAGTACTGAGTAACCATGAGGCATGCTTAGTCTATGGATCTTTCCACTGAAGACCAGTACACATTTATCTTTAAGTACTTAGGGGCTATTTGCCTCGATAGACACTGCCTTTGGTCAGACTGCATACCTGACATGGAAGCAAACAGGGAATCCGTAAAACCCCCAAATATGCAGGAATTGAACATTATTCTAAATAATCAGGCCCAAAAAGGAATAAAGTCATTTTCCAGGATGAACATAAAGATATAACTTACCCTAATTAAACGGTGCTTAGAGGGAAATTCATGAAACTAATTGTTTCTATTAGCAGAATTTAACTAGAGAATAAATTTAGCATAAAAATGTTTATGTTGAAACAGAAGAAAGTTGGAAACAATAGTCTAAGTTTCCATGTTAAATAAATTTTAGGAGAAAATAAAACCAAGATCAAGCAAAAGAATAGAAATAATAAATGTATGTGAAACCAATGGAATTGAAAACAAAGACAATAAAGAAAAATCAATAAGATAAAAGCTGTCTTTGTTTGTTTGTTTGCTGAGACAGGATTTCATATTTATTTAGCCCTGACTGTCCTTGAACTCACTTTGTAGTCCAAGCCAGCCTCAAACTCAGAGATCCATCTACCTCTGCCTCCTGAATACTGGGATCAAAGACATGAGCCACCACTACCTAACCAAAAAGTTGTTTTGTTTGTTTGCTTGTTTTGTTTTATGATAATAAAATTTATAAGCCTTTAACCAGACTGATGAGAGAGGAGCAGGGGAAAGTACAGGGGTGGGGATGGAGAGAGAGTGGAAAGAGAAGGAAAAGATTCCATTTTCAACCCCACATGCACTCAGCAAACTGAGAATAGGAAGGAACTCCTTTAACCTGGTGAAGCATATAAAGTGAAAAACCTACAGCCAACACTGCCCTTCATGATGGTAGAAACCAGGACCTTTCTCCCAGAGACAGGGTCACAAGGAGACTGGTTTTATCACACATTGCAAACACCAGAAATAACACTAACTAGTGTCACAAAACTAGAGGGGCCCAAGGCTCATAGCCTGTAAAGGAGGAAACGAAACCATTTGTCTGTTGATGGCGTCACTGTTTATGTATCTAATTCCAAGGAATTAACCATGAGACAAGCCCTACTGGAGCTAGTTAGTCAAGGTCCCAACATCCTAGTGTTGACACATGAAGACCCATCTCTGCTTTACTCATAGGCAGGGAGCACATAGGAATCACAACTCAGGGCTCAGTGTTATTCCTCATAAGAAGGATTAAAATATATTAACCAAAGAACATGAGAAGACGCTCAGCATTGTTAGCCACAAAGGAAAAAACTCTAAAACAATAATGTGATGCTACTATAAACCTAGAGAGAGCACAAAAGGTAAAAGGAAGGGAAAGAGGCTCACAGACAGCAAATCCTTGCCTTGGATTTACACAAGAGGAAAACAGCTCATTCCAAAGAGAAGCCCAAACATGACTCTAAGGCTCATGTGAAGAACTACAGAATGAGCCTCTTACCCAAATGCAAATAATATGTGACCTTTTAAAAACAGTTGTCACAAGTTTTGATGACTTGTGTACTCTACCTCATTGAAGTTCCACTATGAATCTTTAATTTTTCTTCAAATCACTAAGGGTTTCTACTTAAGAGTATTAAGCTAGTCATTTAATGCATGCAATATTTATCTTGAAAAGCAAAATAAAACTAAGTAAAGCCTGTGGCATAGCTGCCATTTGGCTTAGTATAGTGCAGACTGACCCAGAAGTAGAGAAAGACCAAATGCAGTGATTAAAGATATGGGCCCAATGGAGACCAGCTGAAAATAATTCCAAGCAGAAGAAACATGAGGTAGAAAGAGTAGAGTCTGGGTCCTCACTTGGCAATGGTCAGTGATGGCAGCATCTGCTAAGAGTAAGATATGCATATACCCCCAGCCCCAGTCTGTTCAGCAAGGGCCACTAAGTCTCCTGAATCCTTTGCTAGATGGCTATTCCAAGTCCCTAGCACCCTCATAATCAGCCTGTGTTATCCTACCTCATTCAGCTTTCTTCTGATCTACATAAAGCTTTTCTAGGTCTGTGATCTTTGCCTGTCATTTGCTTTTCTTCAAGGACTTTGCACACTTCACATCCTCCAATAGGACCTACTGCCTGGGGGGCTTGCAACAGACACTTGAAAGCAAAGGGATGAGACTATTTGGGCGTGAGCCAGCAAAGAAGGTTCTTGGGCTCTGACCCAGAACACCTGCCTTCCCAGAACACAGCAAGCCAAGAAAGATAGCAGTCAGGGAACAAGGCCAAGGGTTAGAAGTGGAGGTTGTGTCAGGACCCTGAAACTGGGTGGAGAAGTTGGCAAGAGTGACCCCCCTGCAATGGAACTTTCCCCAGCCCCCATCTCACGCACAATGACCCTTCCACCAGGTGGATTATCCTGCCCATCCCTTCATTGCATGCCTTCCCATTTTCTTTGTGACTTCATGTCTCACTCTACATCCCACCTTGGGATTCTAAGACATCAGTCATGTCGGCAGATCAAGAACCAGTTGCAATACACACCCCTTGAAGTTGCTGGGAAATCAGGTGTGTGCTGCCTGGCCCTGCTGGTGGACCAGGTGTGGGTGACTTAGGACTTCAAAGGTCTTGGGCAGGAAAGAGGTTGTGAGCTCAAATAGGTGAGTCAGGCCCATTGTTCTGTATATCTAAAAAATCAATTGAGTCCAAAGTAAAACATGTATTTAACCAGCAAAAGTGTACGGCTAATTGCTTTTTAAAGGATGTGCTTCCTGATCCTTGATACTAAAAGAGACCCAAGATAAAAAGAAAGAAAGAAAAAGAAAGAAAGAAAGAAAAGAAACTGCTATCTGAGACCATGTAAGTACAAATAGCAAAATAGCAGAGTCTACAGAAGACAACTCCAGTGAGAGATAGCACATAAAGACTTGGTAAGTGGGTATCACCAGAAACAGCAGGCTGATAAGGGAGTAGCCCTCCCAGGGATCCATATGTCTAATAGACAAAACCTTGGGCTTCTCTGCATGGGTTCTGGGTCAGAGGTAGGCAAGTCCCTGGCTCCCTGGCTCCCTGGCTCCCTGGCTAAATCTTCTGTAAGATGAGCTTAACTTAGTCAGCACTCATTATGTTCCTGCCCCAGACAGCACAACAGTGAAGTTGCAGGCTACGGTGCCTCAGGTGTCTTTGGGGGACAGGTTCTCAACCCTGAAGAATATCTGGTAGATTTGTTGCCTTTTAGGATGGTTGTGTCCAGATCCTTATCAACCTTAGATGCTGCTGTGGGGAGGGGCAGAGACAGGTGCTACTGTGTGCTACAGCAGGAACCAGTTGGGCTGTAAGTACTCTGTGAGCCCTGCTTGGGCATAGCTTCTGAGAGTCAGAGACTACTAGGACTCTGAAGTCATCTTTTGTCTCCCCATGTGCATGCTCAGGGCTGACATACACTGAAGATGTGGGTGAGAATTCTACACAGCAAGCAATGTAAACTGCAGTATGACCTGACCAGACTCCTCTGGAGCTTCTGAAGAGACAATGAACATCTGTGAGGGCCCCATCAAGCTGTCTTCTATATTCTAAAGTCTTGATACATTTTTGGATTTAGAATGAAAAAAGCTGTCATAATCAAATGGAGTCATTTGTATCAAAATCACCCATAGGTTGTGAAGAGGGGGACTCTCATGTTCATGTGCCTGATTAGCTATAGCTATGAACTAAGACTCTGCCAGAATAAGAGCCAGGCAGAATCTACCCCAACCTCATATGGGAAACTTCTGCCGGTAACTGCCTGTTCACGGTAGGGTTGCTGACATCCTGGTTTCTATCCTGATAACCAAGGATTAGTGTTTCAAAACAACTTAGGCAGGCGTTTCACTTTACCTTTGAAAGCTTTCTTTTGTCTCATGTCCTGAATATGCCTCAAATACATGGCTTACATGGTCTCCTTATTTTCAATCCTAAACACAATAGAGTCTTTTGAGACTCTCTGTGATTGGGGTTGACAAATAATGTGTGTATGTGTTGTTTCTGTGGCTGCTTTACTTAATTACTAGAGATTTACTCCCTTGGAACAACACAGACTTCTTGTCTCAGTCCTGGAGGACACAAGTTCCACACAGAGGTATGGGGAGAACCAAATTCCCTCTGCACCACCAGGGAGTGTCTTTCCTGCTTCCTCCAGCTCCCATGACCCCAGGTGCTCTCAGACTAGGGCTGCCTCACATCAGTCTCTGCTTCAGCCTCAACTGGCTCCTCTTGGGAGTGTCTTTTGACTCATACAAGGACTGTACCTGGACTAGCCTAATAACCTGAAAACTCAACTCAAGACTCATGGGAAACTTTGTCTTCTGTCCTATGAAGTAATATTTGACATGCGAGCATTTTTCATGGCATCTCAGGCAATTCATGCTGCTGTGAGATGCTGTGAGCTTCAATCATGTATACTTCTTTCTCAGATCTAGAATCCAGGATCAGGCCTGGTCACATCCACTACTGGGAATCTGCCTCCCTGCTTTCCTTCTTGACAGAGACTAAGGGAAGAGCTTTCTGGTGCCTCTTGAAAGGGATTGATTCCAGTGTGAGGCTCCACTATATCACCTCCTAGGGCCTCTAGATTTAACTCTATTCCACCGAGGTTAGCACTTTAATGTGTGAGTTTGGTGCTAGAAACACATCATTCATAAAATAAAGTATGCTTTAGTTTAACAAAAGAACCTTTCCTAGCATATCACTTGTAGGGTTATTGGGGTCCTGAGTCTGCTCTGCCACAATACTCACTAGGGGAGGCAAGACACGAGAAGTGACCTCACTTACCCCACACTGTTGCTGGGCAGGTGTAAGGCCGTAGGGAGCCCTAGGACATCATTCCAGGGGTGGAGAAGTACAGTCTGAGGCACTGGACAGCTGGAGCTGGCTTGGAGGTCTTCAGACCTGCAAGGATACTGGGCAGTCTGGTTCTCAGGCTCTTGGGTACCCAGAATTCGCTGGGAGCTGCTGAAGAGCTGAGAATGGAGTAGGGGCCTATGAGCTGGATCTGGCCTGGGGCCAAGGGGGGAAAAGGGGGATTTGGCTGGTCCCACAAGGAATGTCCTTGGCTTGTCAGTGGCAGCCAGCTTGAGCTTGGTGGCGGCCATGGCTGGGAGCACAGAGAGGCCTTCTATGGGAGATTAGACTGTGGCTCTATAGGCAAAGACTTTCTCCATGGCTTCCCATGGCAGATCTCGATGAAAAGAGTCCATGGTTTTAAGTCATTTATTGTCATGGGGGAAAGTGGATGAGTAAAACCATACCCCACTTCTCAGGGTGGGCCTGAGGTTAAATACCTTTTGCAGGGAAGAGTGTCTGGGAAGGAGAGTTTATTGACTATGTCCTCCAGGTCTTTAGGTACCTCATTAAAATGGAGATCTCTCTTGAACCTACGTGACCTGTGGTCATGTCCTCTACATGTGGAGGGGCTTGGGGCATTGCCCTTACATGACTGATGGCCACAAATCTATGGAGGGCTGCAGCCTCGTGCTAGGAGCCTGGTGCCCAGGAACAAGCCAAATGCCTAACGTCCCTTTAGGGTCTCCGGGGTTTCAGGCCTTAGCTCACCAGGAACAAGGTTACTTTTCATGGTCCTACAATCACTCACTTGACAGCGCTTCTAAAAGGCAAAGTTCTGTCTTCTTTTCCTGGATGCTATACTCACATATCTCTCAGGTCGGGAAAAGAAGTCTGCCTTATCCAAATGATTAAGTCAATGTATGATTAGAAATGATAAAGGCCAGCAATAAGCTCTCTGATTACTCCCTGTTTATACAGCTAGGAAATCAGGTAATCAACATGCAAATTTTTCTTTGTGCATTTCCCAGATCCACCTTCACTTACCCACATTGCCTGGACTTCAGCTAGCTGGATCCCTGTCAAGGGTGTGACATCCCCTCAGTATCCTCTTCTAATGGAGTGTCAGCTCCTTGGTCTTCTTTGCTCCCTCCTATCCCATGTTCCAGGTACTAGATATCCATAACTATGCCTCCAGTCCCCCAAATAGAACACAAGTTCTCTTTAGGGTACAGATTCTTTGAAACCTTCTCATAGTCATGTATCTTCTGGCTATACATCCACTATGTGGTGTGGCCTGTGCCATATTGCATTCACCACCATGACAGATCTCAACAGCACAGATCAGACACAGCAGCAATCAAGCAAAGCCAGTGTTTTCTCCCCCACTCAGGGAAAAGTCTACAGTCGGAAGGTAGTGACATTAGTTTAGAGGCTAAGTTGAGCACTGCTGTAATGCCATTTCCTCCCTCTTGGTTCCAAGGTGGCTGATACAGCTCTGGTTATCACAGCTCAAAGCAAAAAGAGAAGGTATGTGGCTTACCTCTTTTTCCAGAAACTCAACTTTAAAATGTCATTGTAGTTTTTTGCTTACTACCAAGAAAAAACCGAATTGGTTTAGATAACAAAAATTCACTCTAGATGAAACCACTATAAGTAAAAATCGAATTTGTAACCTAAAATCTTCAACAATGGAAAATTCTAGGCCTGCATGGTTTTACTGTAAAAGGGACTTTCACTTTTGAAACTTTTGCACACAGCCTGTCTCTCCAGCTACAGGGTGAGGACTTATGGAAGTGGGGGTGTGGGGGTGAGCATCTCAGAGGCAGAGCAGGAGGGAACCTAGGAAGGAAGGCTCCACTAGTCAGAACCTGTTGCCCCAAGCTGTAAGAGATAGGTCTCATCCTCTGTGATGGGGAAAGGCAAGGCTGAGAGGGTTAGGAGCCATTAGTTACATGAATAAAGTTTTTGGGTTTTTTTTCCATTTTTTAAACAGGTGAAGAAACTGAGGTTTGAAGTAAAGCCAGTCCAGGAGCACAGAACCTGTGGGTTCCCACTCTGAGTACCCTGGCAATATGTTGATATGTTATAAAGCCAGGATGCCCTCTGATCCTTGCTCAAACCCCCGCCACACACACAATATGAGAGGCTACTTTGGCCCATGCTCCCTGCCTTGTGCTGTCACATCAAGGTATATGACTACAGAACAGAAATGGGTGGTAGTGCTCACACAGGTCCAGGCCTCAAAGAATCTTATCACATAATAACCTTGAGCCTAATGAAAACAGCCTAATGAGTCCAGAGGTGACATGGCTGACACTGGGAATCCTGAGTACCAAAAGAGCAGAGCTTGTTGGCACAGCTGATAGGGTCTGGGCCTGCTGACTTAGGCTGCTAAGCAAAGGGAAGTTTGTGTGATGGTAATAGGATGGATCTGAGTGTAAGCTCTTATTTATAGGAACCCATAGGCTTTCTACAACCTGGCAACCTGGGCCACGCTGTCTAGTTTAGTCAGAGAGTAAGCTCTCAACTCCTCTAGGTGAGGAGGAGCTCCTCTAGACAGAGTGAGCCTGGGCCTCAGAAACACTAGACCTTGGCAGAAGGTGCCTCCTCCACCTAGAATTGGGCCTTGCTCTGTCTCTTCTTGCAATCTGCAAGCCTAGTTTGTCTGAGTGAATGGTTGAGGGAAAGGCAGGGGTACGAATGGGGTAGTTCCTGGTGAAGACAGGTCACAATGTTTATGGGGTGTTGTATACCATAGCATTTTTCAGACACCCCAGTATTCCAGTTGCTTACTATCTTAGAGTTGCAGATACAGCTACAGAGTGTGAATTCCACCTAGTTACCCAATCTTCCTCTCTGAAGATCATAGCTCAGCATTAGGAGCCAATGAGTACATTGAAGGATGTCACACCAGGAAGGTCACAACTATGGAAGTCACTGCCAGTGAAGATTCACCACCTGGAGGGGCACAAATGTGGCACCACACCTGTGGGGGCATGCCTGAGAGATTATGCCTTAGAGATCACCATCCAGGGGTTACATTTGAGTGGTCTCCACTTTGGGAGATCACTATCTAAGAGACTCTTGCCAAAGGAATGAGGCCTGTATAGTTTCTACCTAAAGGACCATATCTTGGGGGCTCATGCCTAGGGATCTCCTACCCAGAGGGTCATGCCTAGGGAATTTCCACCTGCAAAGTCAAAACTGCAGGGTCACCAACTGGCATGTTAAATGAATAGTCCTATATCAGGGAAATTATGCCTATGAGGATCAAGTACCTGGTAAACACCATTGTGGAACTCACCTAGGAAGAATCTAATTGGGTTTGGTGGTCACATTTGGAGCCTCTACTACTTTTGCTGTTCTGATACAGAATTCAAGCAGTCATAGAACTGGAAGTAGAGACATTTCACTTCCACATGGTGGGAAGCAGCTCCCTCAGGCCCAGTGCTGGAAAGATACCAAGGCTGTCTAGTCTTGGACAGAAGTGGCTGGGCTCTGGCCTATGAGACCATGGAAGCTCTTTTGGGTTTCTTGTCAGTATGGCAAGGTTGAATCCCAAGACTCACAAGAGAAAAACCAGTTCCAGAATTTTGAGCCAAATTTAAAATAAGTTTTAATTAACTACTGACTAGTATTGTCTTAGTCAGGGTTTCTATTCCTGCACAAACATCACGACCAGGAAGCAAGTTGGGGAGAAAAGGATTTATTGAGCTTACACTTCCATGTTGCTGTTCATCACCAAAGGAGGTCAGGACTGGAACTCAAGCAGATCAGGAAGCAGGAGCTGGTGCTGAGGCCATGGAGAGATATTACTGGCTTGCTTCCCTTGGCTTGCTCAGCTTGCTTTCTTATAGAACCCAAGACTACCAGCCCAGGGATAGTACCACCCACAAGGGGCCCTCCCCCCTTGATCACTAATTGAGCAAATGCCTTACCGCTGGATCTCATGGAGGCATTTTCTCAACTGAAACTCCTTTCTCTGTGATAACTCCAACTTGTGTCAAGGTGACACAAAATCAGCCAGTACAAGGCTGAACTCTGATCAGGTCCATTTCCTGGAATCCCAGCAAGATTCATGTATTATAGGAGGTTTTTAAGGGCAAAACCACATGGCTACCATATTTCCCATGTGGCTTTGTTATTTTTCAAGAACTACAACTCCCAGCATTCCAGAAAGTTACCTGGTCCTTGGGCAGGTGGGGCTTATAGGTTGACTTTGGCTCTTATGGGTAACCCAGCTGCTATGGCTTAGCCTTTGGTCCCTATGGCAGAAAAATGCTAATGGCTCATCCTCACCATTGCTCTAAACACATAACAGTGTTTTCAAACTCCTGGATACAATGTCCTGCTTCAGGAACTCATGAGGTGAAGTGACTTCAGCCTGGTCTCAGCTGACCTTATAACCTCCTACCCTGGTTAGTAGAACCTGGGTCACTGACTTTGAATTCTCACTTTTCCAGACAGGATAGAATTCAAACCAGAGGTGCTTTCTAAATGCAACGAGAAGTAAGCTACAGCCAAGCCCAGATAGAGCGGATTCCCTCCCTAGCCACACAACCCGCTGTGAGAGCCAGTGGTTCCAGTTTCTCCACACAGTATATCAGAGATCGCCTCCTGCTCATGCTCCTCACTAAACTGTTTGTTCCCCGTGCTTCTCTGAGCAAAGTATAAGAGCAGAATGTGGTCTCCCTTACTGGATTTAGCCTACAGGGAAGGTAAGATACCATGATACAGGCCTCTAGGCCCACACCAATTATGTTTATGTAAAGCAGCCATGGGAGGGGCCTTGCTTGACATCTCTGTATGTTTTAGTGAATATGTGGGGGAAATACATTGATAACTGCCAGGTATCAATGTTGATCTTAACTGGTAGAGACATGGCTAGGGGGAAGAGTAAAACACAGTTGCAATATGGAGGGAAACTGGCCTTGGATCAGAACCTCCTCAAGAAGGGGAGCAATGGAGAGCCTCCTCTACCCCTTCCCCTACCCCTATTTCTGCTTCACTCCTTGAGATAGCAACAGCTTTTGCATTCAAGGATGACAGCCATTCTGCATTCAGCCACAGCTTTATACTTCCCTCATACAGCCCCTGCTCCAGTCTCCTCCTGATGTACTGCCTATGGCTCTTATTGCTTGCTTACTATCTTTTGCCCACACTACTGGGATCTAACACAGTCAGAGCCAGAGCCTCTAGCAGCTGTGTGTCTTGTACCAGTGGGAGGTCCACCTATGAGAATGGAAGGGTTCCTTTCAACATTGTCAGCAGGCTGATGTGGCTCCTGATTGACTTTAGGAGGAAGTACTGTGGTTTGCTTCCCTGTGGGGACACACAAGCCCAGCTTTTGTAACAGGAAGGAGAGATCTAACTAGCTAACTTGAAGCTTACTAGAGTATTGCCCCTACAAGAAGATGAGGGACGCTAACAATGTCATGTCACCTATAGCTCTACAAGGCCCACTGAGGACTAGGATGAGCCCTTCTTCTATCTAAAATCATCATTCCTGACCACACCTCCTCCTTTTACTCCTTATGGCCAAAGACAGTCATGGAGAAAGGTAGAAACCCTCAGGGGCCGGCTTGAACCTATATTTTTTTCAGGCACACATGGGTCAGCCTCAGCCTGCCTTGCTTCTCTCCTGGTCTTTTTGAAGTTGACTATGTATTTTGTGCCCACATGTTTAGGGATTCAGGTTTGGAAGCAAGAGCCTCCATAGAAGATCCTAGAAAACCACAAGGGGTATCAGATAGAAAGAGCCAGAGAAGCCACCTCTACTCCCACCAATGTCCAGCTGGCCAGAATTGTGGATCTTAAGCAGCACTTATTTTGGCATGTCTTACAGGGATAGCATATAAAAAGAAGCAGTTCTCACAGGCCCTATCCACTGCAACAGTGCCTTTCTTTACCCTATCTCAGACATCTGATAAATGCCAAGGTTTGAAGCAGCATGGGGGAGAGTGTATGTGAGTTCAACAGAATGTCCTGGGTGGAAGGGGTGCCTGCCAACTCTCCAGGTAGTAGGTGATGTGTTTATAAAAAGATAAAGAGATATATGTTCTATGGGTGTGTGGTGAGGTGTGGGGGAAGGGGGTGCTTCAGCCATCCCATGCCGAGGCATCCCTTCGCCCTGAGGGACCAGCCACATGACCACAGTATAGTATAGAATAGAGTTTATTCGGGGCATGGGGAGGGGAGTTAAGAGGGTAGTAGAGGCAGAGAAAGGCAGAGAGAGGGAGAGAGTAGGGAAGTAGAGGCCGGCCATGACTACGTGGAGGGGGGGAGGGAATGGGGAAAGAGGGGGAGCAAGGGAGCAAGAGGCAAGAGGCAAGGCAAGAGAGCAAGAGCAAGAGAGAGAGGAGGGGCAAGCATCCCCTTTTATAGTGGGCCAGGCCCACCTGGCTGTTGCCAGGTAACTGTGGGGTGGGGTTTAGACAGAATGCTAACAGTAGGGAAGACCAGGCTGTGGGCCCCCAGCTGAGGAAGGTTCCTGCTAAGGAACCTTCAGGTCTAGATGGGAAACCTTTATGAACTATGAGGCAGAAGGGATAGCTCCTAATGTGACCCAGCCTGGTTTACCATCTCTATCTCTGTGTCATGTCACAATTCTTTGCTCTGTGTTTTCACCAGCACAAATGAAGTTCCAGTGCTCCTGGTTCACTCCAAAACACCTCAAAGGGAACTTAAGGACACAAGACAGCTTAAATACACTTAGGTTTGGCTCACCTAAGTTTATTTAATAAACCACTGTAAAGAGTACTTGGTAGTAATTAATCATTAGCATAACCTTTTACTGAGGCTTGTAGAAATCATAGGCTTGTAGGAATCTCTGCTGGGTGCATAGCTAATCCTTGTCCCTCTTTCTTCCGTGAAGATGCAAAACTTTAGTAAACAGAAATGTTATTCCCCAAGTTTCTGCTGGCACTTTCATTGCAGTAGAAAAGCTGGTTTTGGGTCTGTCTGAGACAGACCACCCATCTCCCCAAGGTCCCACTTAGACTCTGATCTTGATCAGGCAGAATAGAATGAAGGAGGGTGTTTGAAGTCTATACTGGGTCCTAAGACCCCACATCTCTTAGATGGCAACCACACAAGCCTTTATTTTGCTTCTGGAAAGCTTAGATATCTGTTCAATGCCTGGAAGTCACCTAGATGGACAAAGTTCTAATCAGTAGACTCCAGGTTTGATGAAGGGACTTTCACTTTCGAAACTTTTGCACACAGCCTGTCTCTCCAGCCACAGGGTGAGGACTTATGGAAGTGGGGGTGTGGGGGTATAGGGAGGAGCATCTCAGGGGCGGAGCAGGAGGTCCTTAGGAGGGAAGGCTCCTGGAGGGAGTAGGAGATGAATGGAAGTGGGAGTAGACACAAATGCCCTGGGCACTAGCAGCTGCTACCACAGACCACACTGGACTCAATGAGGTTAAACTGGGGAGGATCCTAAGCAGGGCGAGGTTGCACACACAGCCCAGCCGGTTGGGGTGGCGTGGGTGAACCTCCCCGAGAGGAGGTTTTAAACACAACCCAAGCTCCGCCCATCCTCCTGGGTCCGCCCCTTGCAGGGTTGGTCCAGCCCACTCCAGTTTACTACACTGCGCAGGCGCTGCGCGCTAGCGTCGCAGTTTGAAAACATGGCGCCAGGCCAGCGGTTGGTTTTGTGCGAAGAGACTGTCCGGGAACGCAGCGGCCTAGGTCCCCACCGCGACCTGGGTGCGTGAGGGACAGACAGACACCCAGGGATTAGGGTCTTCCTGGGTTGGCCTGCTTGGCGTGATAGCTCTGCCTCCGTGCGAATGCCACTTGGCCACAAACGGTCCCGGCCCGTGGGGCTGGGAGGCCGGGCCGACTGGGCGGGTTTGTGGGGACGGGCGGGGCTGCGGTCCCGGAGAGCTGGTGGACCGGGCTTGTGTTTATATGTGGGGCTGTGGTCAGGCTGAGCCTCCTTTTTGCAGCAGCTTTCTTCTGTCTTCCTGGGTTCCTACATGGCATTTCGTTTATGAGGGATGCAGGTCCGTTTTTATATGGTTTGGACCTCAGGGCCTCATGTTTTGTGCAAGAGGTCTTGTGGAATTTGTGCTGTGATTTTTTTTTTTTTTTTTTTAATTTTTCCCCCTGAACTTTTATAGTAAAACCACGCAGGCCTAGAATTTTCCATTGTTGAAGATTTTAGGTTACAAATTCGATTTTTAAACTTATAGTGGTTTCATCTAGAGTGAATTTTTGTTATCTAAACCAATTCGTTTTTTTCTTGGTTGTCAACCATATCTACATAGAACTGACTACAGCATTCTTTTACTAGTTTATTAATGCTTGTGGGGTCTGTAGGGATACCCTCATTTTCATAAATGGTACTTAATCTGGCTCTTTTTCAGTCATGGTGGAGATTTATGGTTATTGATCATTTCAAAGATACCACTTTTGGGTTGGTTGATTTATCTTCACTGTTTTTAATTTTTACCTTTTTCTTTGTGCTTGCTTTGCTTTTATTTTACTCTTTAGATTCTAGAAGTGAAATCTTGTGGATTAAAGCTTGTTTTATAATTTAATATTTTTTTAAAAGATTTATTTTATGTATATGTGTATGTACACTGTAACTGTGTTCAAACACACCAGAAGAGGGCATCAGATCCCATTACAGATGGTTTTGAGCCACCATGTGGTTGCTGGAAATTGAACTCAGGACCTCTGGAAGAGCAGCCAGTGCTCTTAACCGCTGAGCCACCTCTCCAGCCCCTATAACTTAATATTTTAATCTATACATTTCTCTTTACGTATCACATAGCAGTACACACTTAACACATTTGTTAGTGTTATATCTCTCCTGTTTGTAATGGTACTGGAGATAGAACCTAGGGCTTTGCATATGCTAAGCAAATGTTCTGTCATGGAACTTCACCCCAACCTGTTTTAATTTTTCAAGTGTGATATTAAGCCAAGATGACCTCGATCTCCATATTTAACCGAACCTGGACTTGGAATTTTAGTCAGACTGTCAAGTGGCTAGGATTGCAGGCAGTTGCCACCATGACTGGCTCTAATTTTCATTGATTTAAATATGCTTTTAAAATATTCCTTTAGGTATCTTCTTAGACCTATGAAGTATTTAGTACTTGCTCACTTTTTTTATTCTTTAGGGATGTGTTTTTAAGGAATTATGTGTTGGGAGGTTTTCTTGTTATTTTTCTGTTAATTCTAGTGCAATTCTATTATGATCAGAGAACATAATGTGTATGATTTTAGTTCTCTTAAGTCTGCAGCGATTGTCTAATGACCAAGAGTCTGGTTTCTGTTGGAGAGTGTTCCAAGTACACATGAAAAGTGTGCTGCTGAGTGGAATGTTAGTGAGTGTCAGGTTGATTTTATTGGCCAACAGGTCAATCAGTATTCAGGTCAATCAGGAGGATTTTCTGTCTAAAGATTTTGTTATTTAGTAAGAGTATATTAATTGCTTTTCTCATTTCCTGTATGAAAAAGCCTGACAAGAAGCAACTTAAGAGTGAAAAGGTTTATTTTGACTCACAGTTGGAGGAGATAAAAGTCAGGTGAGGAAGCCATAGTGGCCAGGGTATAGAGTGGCTGTTTGCATTGCATTTGCATTAGGAAGCAGATAGCATTTCCTCCATTATTTATTTGTTTGTTTGTTCATTCATTCATTCTTTTGAAGACAGGGTCTCTCTATGTAGCTTTGGCTGTCTGGGAACTTGCTAAGAAGTAGCGGTCCATACCTGTAATCCTTGACTCATGAGTGTGAGGCAAGGCGATCTAGCATTCAGGGCCAACCTTGACTGCCTAGATTTGTCTCAAAAGCAAACAAACAAACAAAATTAAGAACATTAAAAAAGACTGTATTCAGGGCTGTCGAGATGGGCACAGGCCCTGATGCAGTAGTATTTTATGGTATAAAGATTCTGTTCCCAGTATGACATGGGCAAGTAGATGTTTCAGCAAGCAAGCAGGGTAGGGAAGCAGAGGTCCATGGATGGAGCATTACCAAGAGAAAATGAGGGAGCAGAATCTTGCTGTGGTCCTAGGGATGGTGAAGGATAAGTGATATGATGAGGGATCAAGATGAGCAGACACCAAGGGCAGAGAATTCTTGGTGAAATGACTTGTCAGGGTTCTCTGCTAACCTCTGATTTATAAGAAGTGCACCTGGTGGGCATAGGATAGCATCTATTAGCCTAATTATACTTTAGTCAAGCAGAGTGTATCTGTCAGTATCTGTTATGTTTCTAAAAATGTCTAAAATATTCCCCCCAAATTGAATTTCTATTATACTATTTTAAATTTTAAAAAAGATTAAAATCTTACAATTTTCTATTCTTAGCTGAGCTTCGATCTTTATCTATTCCTGGAACATACCAAGAGAAGATTACTCACCTGGGGAGCTCTCTGATGCGTTTGACAGCTCTAAAATCCTTAGACCTCTCACGTAACTCCTTGGTTAGTCTTGAGGTGCGTTTAGGCTTATTTGTTAAAATATCAGTATCAGAGGAACATATTTTAATGGTTTAAAAAATGCAACATGTTTTGAAACTACACAAAGAATGCTTATAGACTGTACGTTTAGAATGATTGTGTTATATCACTAGTGTTTATCTGGAGCTAAGTGTCTAACCCATCCCATTATATCTTAAACTGCTTTGAATACCAAAGTAATAGCTTTCTGAAGAAGATGGATTATCTTTAAAGGGAAGGAAACAAGATCCCAAAGCCTAAAGTGTGCATGCCCATGCCTCTCTATCCCTTCATCTGCTCTGCTGCCTTCTTCTGTAGTCTTTATCTATTCATGGCTTGACATTTGGCCTTCTACCCAAAAATGGCAGTATGCAAATTTGGGGCTCATTGCAGGTGCCCAGTCTTGATTTGAAAATAAAAAGTCTCCCAAGGTGACACAAGTGGGAAGTTTATATAAACTGCTTATTGCTTGTCTTAGGGTTTGTATTCCCGCACAAAACATCATGACCAAGAAGCAAGTTGGGGAGGAAAGGGTTTATTCAGCTTGTACTTCCACATTGCTGTTTATCATTAAAGGAAGTAAGGACAGGAATTCACACAGGGCAGGAATGTGGAGGCAGGAGCTGATGCAGAGGCCATGGAGGGGTGCTGCTTATTGGCTTCCTTCCCCAGGCTTGCTCAGCTTGCTTTCTTACAGAACCCAAGACCACCAGCCCAGGGATGGCACCACCCACAATGGGCCCTCCCCCCTTGATCACTAATTGAAAAAATGCCTTATAGCTCATGGAGGCATTTCCTCAACTGAGGCTCCTTTCTCTGTGATAACTCCAGCTTTTGTTAAATTGACACACAAAACCAGCTAATACATTGCTCAGTTCATAGAGGAGGGCCTTACCTTGAAAGAAACATAGGGTTTCATTGCCTAGGAAGATGGTACTTAATAGAGACTCTTCCTAGCATTGGTTTCAGAGTCTGACTAGGTACAGGCTCCAGCTTTGGCTAAACCAAGGATTGGTTCCTCTCTCAATCCCTAAGCATTAGCCTCCTAATCTGGGTGTGTGGAGAGTAAATGAAATTGTGTAAATTATATAACGTGATTCATATTGGGCACTCGAGAGAGTAACTGTGCTTAGTACTGCTGGGACTCACAGACCTCTATTCAGATACCTCATACACTAGTTGCCCTATATGGAACATAGAATTTCACAAATAAGAACATGTTGCATGGTTAGTGTTCTCTGGTAATAGTAAATTCATTATAAGTGTGTATACATTGTTTAGCCTATACCAATGGTTTATTTTTCATGATGAACTGATTGAAATATTTTCTTATTAACAGGGCATACAGTATCTCGTCTCTTTGGAGAGTCTCAATCTCTACTACAACTGTATTTCTTCATTAGCAGAAATATTTAGGCTCCACACCCTAATGGAGCTCCAGGATGTGGACTTCCGGCTTAACCCTGTTGTGAAGAATGAGTCTGACTACCGCCTGTTTGTCGTGCACATGCTCCCGAAGCTCCGACAGCTAGGTGGGTGGAGGAGCCATTGCCTTCACAACCTCATGCAGTGGAGCTGTTTTTGTGATCCTGGACAGATTAAGCTGCTGTTCCATGCTGGAAACTGAAGCTGGTTCTTTTGCACTAATGTTAGGTCTAAATCCCTGTCAGCTCTGGGGTATCCTTCATCCTCCTGGAGTCAGTCTTGCTAGCCAGCCAGTCCAACCTAATCACCAAGTTTTAGGTCCAGTGAGAGGCTTTATCTCAAAAACAAGATGGATAAAACCTGAGAAAAGACAACCAAGGGCAGTTTACATTTGACTCCCACATGCACTAGTAAACACATGTATATACAACACATACACACAACCACTATCACAATCACCACCCAAACAAAAAATGCCAAGTTTACAAGGTCACTCCTGAGTTAATATCTGTAGGTTCCCAGGATACTACTTGTAGGACTTGTAATCAGGGAGTTTGTAAGCATTTCCTGGAATTTCTGTTGTTGTTGGGGTCAGACCTCCTGTGCCTAGAGGATCATCAAAGCAACAGGACTACTAAAGTTCTATTAGAAATATTAGGAAAATAGACCACTTTTCCTCCATAGCAAATACCTGAAGGCACAGAGTTTGCCCTTCAGAATCTTCTGGAAAAAGTAAAGTTCAGATGCTTGTTTTTGGGCCAGTGGGTAGAATAGATAAGATACTTGCTACCAAGCCTGATGACCTGAATTAATTCCCAGGTACCACATAGTGGAAGGAGAGAACTGCCGCAAGTTCCCCTTTGACCTCCACATATGCCCTGTGACACATGTGCAGCCACATTCATACATAGACACACAAATATGTGCATAAATATAATTTTAAAAAAAGATATAACAATAGCAAAAAGAGAGTTACATCTTGTTTGTCTTCAAGCTTGTCTAGATAATTTTAGTTCAGCCTGGTCCTTATATGTAGACAGGCATGGGTTGGCCAGATCTGAGTCAGCTCTGGATTTATACCCACTACATAAATGCAGGACAGACATCATCAGTCAGCCTTCCCATAAATAGTCCCAGCCTTGCACATCCATTCCTCAGGCCTGGGAGATGGACACTGTAAGTCCTGTCCTGTGGGTTTATTAGTAGGTCAAGAGCTTTCATGAGTGAACATGAAGTTAAGTTCATCCATACAGTCTGAGCTATCTTGTCATAGCACCAAGGTCTGATCTTCTGTGTGTAAATGGTGTTCTGATACCTTAAACTCCCTTCCCCTGCATCTCAGAGATGTTTCTAAAGATAGCAGAAGAATTTAGCAACATGAAAGCACATGTTCATTTTGTTTCATCCTCTGTAACAGTGTAAATTAGCAGGGTGAATTAATTCTTTGCAAAGCTGTCCTCACTGGTCAGCCACAGTGTGGCTGTTATCAGAAGTCACCTATTTGCAGGGCGGTGGTGGCACACACCTTTAATCCCAGCACTTGGGAGGCAGAGGCAGGCGGATTTCTGAGTTCGAGGCCAGCCTGGTCTACAGAGTGAGTTCCAGGACAGCCAGGGCTACACAGAGAAACCCTATCTCTAAAAAACCAAAAAAAAAAAAAAAAAGTCACCTATTTGGTAACTCAGTTGGGACTATTTTCTTCAGTCCTCTAAAGGAAACTTGAGGACCTGGCATAATAGCCCTGAGTATGGGCTGGCCTCTTCTAGCCCAACAGGTTACATTTCCACAAGAGTTCAGCTCCTAGGGCAGGATGGACCAGTAGCAATGGTGAACAAGCCTGTCTCGTTTGTGACTGGTAGTCCACTGCCCATGTAGTGGTGGTCATGTATCTCTAACCTCAAGGTACAGTTGTTAGCCAAAAGTGGAGAGTGCTGAGTGCCTGAACCTTCTGTGTCCTGACCCAGAGAGCCCAGCTCCAGCATATTGTGAGTACTGACACTAATGCTCTAGTCCCCATGCTGAGACCCCATGTCCTACATACAGTTCAATTTTGATGAAACTCCTAGCCATAGGTATGTGCTGTGGACCTCCTGTGAGTACGAACACTGTTAGACTACAAAGTGTTGAGCCTGGGTGCAAATGGGCCAACTGCCTAGAGCACATTGTTTAGTTAAAACATACTTGGAATTTCTGTGTTTAATTTGAAGATACTTGGACAGGATACATGCTGTGTTCTATCCTTTATTTGACTGTTTAAGTAACTTATAAACAGTTGAGTTTGGCTTTGTATTTAGAAGCATTACAACTATGGGTAGTCTTGAATTCTTCAGGTTTAAATCACTACCTTCCCCTTGCCAGAATAGTTTAGATTCAGAATCACACAGTTTGTATGGAAAAGGAATGTAAGAGGTATTTTCATACACAGCAAAGGGATATTACTGAAATCAGCCATTGGGAAAATCCTATCAAAAGGCCCTGGATCTGCAGATGCTGGAAGAAGCATCTTGGTCCCGTACAGGGCCTGCAGAGGGGCTAGGTCCTGATTGTAGGTGGGAATTTGGGAGGCTCTGGAAGGCTGTAGAGAAAAGAGCAAAGGGGTACCCCCAGGGGCTATAGGATGCAGCAGGGTCAGGGAATGCTGCTGCCAGGAAAGGTGGAAGTGGGGGGGAGGGGTGAACTTTATTGGCTTTGGAAGTTTTGCATTTGAGTTCTGGTGGAGTAGTCCAGGGATTTGCATAGTCTCTGAGGGGAAAGTAGCACAGCTTAGACATGTTCTCCTAGACCAGTGAAGACACGCGTAATTATGCAACATTGTGGGGGTTTTCCTCTCTTTTTACTATTTTCTATAATTGTGTGCCATGGGGTAAATACTGTTTAGAAAATAGCATGGGAACCTAACTACATGCACAACATAAAATGAGGAAAGTTCCAAGACTAAAGGCCTTCTCATCCTTAGGTACTTATGTAAGACATGTCAGAAGGCCTTTTGGTCAAAGCCTTCTGAGGCTTTGTATCTCTATATGGAACATTTGGGATTTCTCCTCTGTCTCTGTGTTCCAGCATTGGGCTTCTGAGGACTCACCCTTAAGAGCAAACTCATGGTTGGAGTCTTCATTGTAGTGAGGACTCTCCTCTGTGCAGACCCTTTAGTGTGCTTATGTGACAAGACTTATCCAGTATCTGGCAAGCACATTTAATAAACATTTAAGAAGCATGTCTTAAATGTGCACCTTTCGTGATCTACTTTTGCAAGGAGCATTAGCCTGTTCCAGTAGCAGCTCATAGACAGCAAACTTTAAGGGCATAAGCTAGCCTCTTGGCATTATTGGGAAGCCGAGTATAGCTACCAGAGCTCATCATTCCAGTATGATGCATGCCATTTGCTGATGAGAACTTGTGTCAGCCATGAGGCACCAAAGCCTTCTGGTATTGTGAGCTCCAGAATGGGAGAACTAGGTATGTCCACTCTCATGAAGAATGTGGCAATCATCTGCCCCTGTTCTCTACAATTCTTGGGAATTTTCTCTTTAGATGACCGTCCTGTGAGAGAGAGTGAGCGGAAGGCTTCCCAGCATCATTTTGCCCCAGGGGATTCACTGGACTCAAAGGAGAACTTCTCAGCCACTTTGACAGTTGGAAGGTAGGGACTGATGTGGTTCCACTCAGAAATGGATTTTAAACTTGCCTGTTGACAAGACATTCAGCCATCAGGCATGAGTGTCTGTGTGCCACCTGTCCCTGAGGGACAAGTATGCAGAGCAGATAGAAGTTCTCAGTTCTGACTGAGGCTCAAGTAGATGGTGGTAGACGTCTATCTCTCTGTTTCTTCCAAAGTTCTTCAGTACTGCCAGTCCATTTCAAACAAGAAAGCTTCTGTGTAGACAGCCATACCTCAGAACATTGCATTTTGGATTCATTTTGGATTTAATGGCATCTCTTTTGTCTTTTTCTTTAATTTTGCTGTTCATATTATGGCACTAAGGAAGAGCATGTCTTAAATATCTTGGCCTCAATCTACAGTTTATGTTTCTGTTTTTAAAATTTGTTTTCCTTTCATATATGTATATTATCTTAGTTACAGTTTCTGTTGCTGTGATGAAACACTGTCCAAGGCAACTTAGGGAAGAAAAAGTTTATTTCAGTTTACACTTCAGGTGACAGTCCATTACTGAGGGAAGTCAAGGCAGGAACTTAAACAGAGCAAAAACCTGGAGGCAGGAGCTGATGCAGAGGCCATGGAGGGATGCTACTTATTGGCTTGCTCCTCATGGCTTGTTCAGCCTGCTTTCATATAGAACTTGGGGCCACCAGCCCAGGGATGGCTCTACTCAAAATGGATTGGACCCTCCCCTATCAGTCATTAATAAAGAAAATGCCCTACAGGCTTGCCCCTCTTCTTTTGGAGGAATATTCTTAATTGAGGTTTTCTCCTCTCAGATGACTTTAGCTTTTGTGAAGTTGACATAAAACTATCCAGCACACATTTATTTTTAGGCAACTTTTTACAGAAGCATATTTTCACATAGTTCCTCAAATAGCCCTTAGTGTTAGCTGTCCTGATTTCCCTCCCTTCCCCTTTTCTTCTATCATCAATGTCCATCTAATCCCCTACTCCAGTCTCTTCTATGTCTTTCGATAACATTATATTCTATTTCCTCTTCCTTGGGAGATCCCCTCCTCCCTTCTAATTCCTTAATCGTTACCTAACCTCTGTGGTTAAGTGGATTATAGCACACATATCAAGGGCTTAAAAGGTAATATCCACATATAAAAGAAACCAGACAATATTTGTCTTGGGGTTTGGATTATGTCATTCAGGATGATATTTTTTCCTAGCACTGTCCATTTACCTGAAAAATTCACTTTCTTAACAGCTGAATAATACTCCATCATGTCCGTGTCCCATATTTTCATTCTTCAGTTGTCAGTTGATGGACATTCAGGCTATTTCCAGTTTCTGCCTATTATATATAAAGCAGCAGTGAAGATGGATGAGCAAGTATCTCTGGAGTAGGATATAGAGTATTTTGGTTATATGCCTCAGAGTGGTAGGGCTGGATCTTGAAATAGATCTATTCCCAGCTTCCTGAGGAACTGCCACACTGATCTCTATAGTGGCTGTGCAAGTTTGCAGTCCCACCAGCAGACATGTTAAGTCACATCTTTGTGTAGATGATGTCCTTTCTGACACAGCTCATGTTACAGGTATGGAACTAAGTCCCCAGGTACCCACCAATGTCCCAGGGATACCTGTTGAAGTGTACAGATTCTTATATCCCAGGATGAAGGATTATACCAAGATACATGGTTAGAAATAGAGACTGTTTATTAAGAACGGGAAGCTGGCTCATGAGTAGGGGAAAGCTCCAAAAGGAGTCCCGTGACCCATTATCTGACGCTTCCACCTCCACCAGGTTTTATATCACAAGCCTTTTTTGCATATGATGTATTTATTACATGAAGCTCAGGCAAGAAAGGACTTCCAGCCCTTCTCTGTAAATGTTCGTCTTTTATATGTTAATCTTGATGTTTCAGTTTCAGGCCCCTACTCTCTTGTCATACTCCCTGCTGAACTCTGTGTCTGGGATGTCCAGCTTCCTTTTCACTGTTTTTTTTTTTTTTGGGGGGGGGGGGGGGGTTTCAAGACAGGGTTTCTCTGTGTAGCCCTGGCTGTCCTGGAACTCACTCGGTAGACCAGGCTGGTCTCGAACTCAGAAATCCGCCTGTCTCTGCCTCCCAAGTGCTGGGATTAAAGGCGTGCGCCACCACTGCCCGGCCTTTTCACTGGTTTAAGGCAGTTTCCTTTTCCTTTTTCTTTCTTTCTGAAGACATTCTCAATGAAGTTTATTAGTGGCAGTAGAAATTGATTAAAAAAAAAAAAAAAAGGAAAAGAAAACTAAACAAATTACCGTATAAACAATTCTTTGCCAATATTAATTGCCTATAACATCTGGTAGATATGGCTAAGAAGTCAACAATATTTTCTTTGCAAATAATTATAAAAAATATAACTGATGAGAAATTTGCCATTAAAAGTACAATGTAAGCCAGTAGATGATGGCACATGCCTTTAATCCCAGCACTTGGAGGCAGACAGATAAGCTCTCTGAGTTCAAGGTCAGTCTGGTCTACAGAGCAAGTTCCAGGACTGCCAGAGCTGCACAGAGAAACACTGTCTCAAAAAACAAAATAAAAAATACAATGTAAGTTAAGTTAGTAAGGCTTAAGGAACCTCCTATCACATGCAACAAAACAGTCTTAAAAACAAATACTGTTTAAAAATTGCTCAGTGGGTAAAGGTGGCTACCACAGAGACTGACAGCCTGAGCTCCATCTCTGGGATTCACATGGTATCAGGGAGAACAAATTCCTAAAAGTCATTTTGTAATATCCACATGTGTGCTGTGGCATTAAGTGCACATACACACACACACACACACACACACACACACACACACACACAAATTGCTTAATTTTCTTTTTATGTAAAACTTTTAAAACAGCACACATTTTCTGGGATATACATGAATGTCTTATATTTGTATGTATGTCTTTTTGGGACATCCATACAAATGTCTTTCCTATCAAATGTCTGACCTTTCTTCATTGTAAAAGTCTTAATGTCTATTCCTGGTTTGATTCCATCCCCTCCCACCATTGGTGGTGAGTATGTATGTATAAATTTACTTTTATTCTGTCTCTTTATATCTCAGGTGTGTGTGTGTGTGTGTGTGTGTGTGTGTGTGTGTGTGTGTGTGTGTGTGTGTGTGTGTGTGTTACAGAATGGCTACAAAGAGTTAAAGAGGCTACAGCAGAGATAAAGGAGTTTTGAAGAGGTCTGAGAGGCAAAGGTAGGAAGGTGATAGAGATGCTGAAAGAGTCTCTGTGGAAATAAGATAATAAACCCTACTTGGATCTGCTGGAGGTGCTAGTGTAGAGTCAGGCTGCAAGGCCAGAGGTGTATAACGGTCTAGAAATGAGCCAGGTATGGAGGCACACACCTTTAATCTCAGCACTTCAATCCCAGCACTATGGAAACAGGTGAATCTCTGTGAGTTTGAGGCTGGCCTGGTTTACATAGTGAGTTCCAAGACAGCTAGGGCTATATAGAAAGACCCTGTCCCCAAACAACAGTAACAAAGAAATTATAGAAGTGAAATGTGGAACTGTAGGAGCTGTAGAAACAAAAGAGCAGGACCATAGACTATGTAACAGATAACAGTTTGAGTAGGCCACATCTGCAATGGGATTGAACTAAGCTGAAGTTCCTGGGATAGTTAGGAATTCTCTTCCTGTCAGTTACTTAACTTACATCCTGAAAATTCATGACAGGTTAATGGGATCATTGCTATCTTTTAGGTGTTCTCCCTGTGGGGTTCAGGTAAGTGTATTGCACCTTTATTTAATCTGGTAAGTTCTAGGGCCTGGCTTTCCTGATATTATCATATGCCAATATGTTCCTACTGTCCTGATTTGCTTTGATAAATTTATAGATAGTGATAAATTTATAGGTGGCATTCTACTTTTAGGAATGAATTAGTTGTAGATCTGTGCCTTGTGGGTAGTGCCAGACAGATAGTATTGTTTATTTGTGCTTCAAGGTGCACAATCTTCCTTTGTCTTCAAAATGGAGTAAAATACTACTTATAAAATGGAGTTGCAAGATAAGGCACAGCCTGAGGAGGATGACAAGAAATCTCTGTAACAGCATATAAGTGGATCTTTTAAATCTATTTCTCTTAATTGATATGTTTAGACCATTGGCATTTACAGTGTTTTATTAACACCTTTGGACTAATTGCTACCATATTCATTACTATTTACTAATTATTATATTTCTTTGTTCTTTTGTCTTCTGTTTTCTTTCTGCCTTTTTTATTTCTGCTGAGCATTATGATTTCATTTTCTCTACATTAATGTATTCGTCTGTTTTTCACTTTTCTTAGTAGTTGCTGTTGAGTTGGCAGTCGAGCAGATCCACTTTCAGTACATACTGCACCTCTTTCACAGATGCAGTGAATATCTTGTTCAGACCTCCCTCCACTTGAGCCACTGTCAGCCACTCACTCACACTTGGCCTGAGTTGTGCACATAATACACATAAAGGCAGGCATAATGACATGTTATGACTATTTTTGAAAAATTATAATCTGTAAAATCAATTAAAAATAAGGAACAAGTTCTTACTTTATTACTTCTTCCCCAGTGTTCTTCCTTCTATTGATGTAATAGGAGTTTCTGACCTCTGAATGGGTTTTTCTTTGAGGAACTTTTAAATCTTGGAGAGCAACCCAAACAATATATCCTTTCAACTTTCATTTGACAAAATATTTCTCCTTCACTTTTGAAAGATAATTTTGTTGGAAACAGGATTCTAGATAGTGTTTTATGTTTTGTTGTTGTTTTCCTTTTCTTTCAACACTTTAGTTTGCTCTTCCCTCTTAGATAGTTTTCCTAGAAATCAGGGATGAATCTTATCTTTGCTTTTCTGTGGATAAGGTGTGTGGTGGTTTGAATTGAGAAGTGTCTGGTGTGATAGTTTGGGAATTTAGGGGTACAGCCTTGCTGGGGGACAAGCTCAAGACTATGCAGCCATGCTGAGGGAAAAGCTCTGAGAGTATGGAACCATACTGGAGACAAGCTCTGAGAATATGCAGACTTGCTGGGGGACAGACTCTGAGAGTATGCAGCCTTGCTGGGGGACAAGCTCTGAGAGTATGCAGCCTTGCTTGGGACAGGCTCTGAGAATATGCAGCCTTGCTGGGGGACAAACTCTGAGAATATGCAGCCTTGTCCCACTTGCAATGTGTTTTCTCTCTTTGTCCTTGTGACTGAGATATGAACTCTCAGCTTCCTGCTCCTGCAGCCATGCCTGCCTTCCATGGTGGACTCTTACCCCTCTGGAATTTTAAGCTAAATGAACTCTTATTTCTTTAAGTTGCTTGTGTTCTTTAAGTGGCATTTTATCACAACAACAAAAGTATCTAAAGATTTGATTTGGTTTTCCTTTGGCTTCTTTTGGGATCTTTTTCTTTGTCCTGATTTTCTGAAGCTTGCATATGCTTATGTATATTTTTGTTATTTATCCTCCTTTTATTCCTGCTGGTATCATTCACGTGGAATATCTTTCTACATCCTTGACTCTATAGTGAGTGTCTTAACACACAGCATATAGTTGAATCATGCTTTCTATTTTTTCTGCCAACCTCTGTCCTTTAATTGGAGAGCTCAATCCATATTAACTTATTGTACTGCTGATAAGGAAGGACCTCTATCATCTTTCTGTTTTCTGTTCCATATGCCAGTTGTTGTTCCTTAGGGTCTCTGTTACTGCCTTTTGTGTTGGATATAAACTTTTAGTGTACTCTTTTAATATCTTAAATTACTTTTCTTCCCAATATCTATGAGCTATTTTTACAACTCTTGATACCACATGAGAAGACAGCCTAAGTTATTGTTCCTCAGGTGCCACCCACCTTTGTGCTTGTGGGTATGCGTGTGTTCATATTTGTGTATGCATGTATGTAGACGTGAAAGTCAATTTCAGGTATCTTCCTTACTCATGCTCTGCCTTAGCTTTTCAGACAGGGTCTATCACTGAGCCTAGAGCACTTTGACTCTGATAGAGTAGTTAACCAGGAACTACAGGGATCTGCCGTCTTCACTTCTTATTTCCTACCCCATGCTCAGCACAGACATATGCTCCTATGCCCAGTTTCTACTTGTGTGCATGTAAAGTCCGAACCTTTACCCAACAGAACTGTCTCCTGGACACCACTACCTTCCCCCTCCTTTCTACCTCATTTTCCTCTACTCCAGTTTCCTTCCTAGCCCACCACTATTCCCATGCTTCCTGTAACTTCATGTAGGTTCTTTTGTTGTTTGTTTTGCTTTGTTTAACCCAATGAGTCCACTTAGCACATTCTGTATGTGGGTGGGTGGGTATAGCCATCTGCTAGAGCCTCTCGGGCCACATCCTTGAGGAAAACTGACTGTCTTCTTCTAGCAACTATCAGTTGCCATTAGCTACTCAACACAGATGAGCTCCTCTCGTATCTGCTGGGATTTTGGCAGGCCTGATCTGATGAAGGTCTTGTACACAGTCATGTCTACTGAGTTCCCATGTGAAATGGAACTGTCATATCTAGCAAATAATGCTTTGCTGCAGACGTCCACTACCTCCAGCTCTTAGAATCTTTCCGTTCCTTATTCCATGGTGACCCCTAACACTTAGTAAGAGGTGTGACATATTGTCCCATTTAGAGATGAGCACTCCACAGTCTCTTATTCTCTTGTTACCTTCCAAAGTCTGATGATAAGATACTGGATTACCCAGACTGCATGCAGAAATCAAACTAGTGCTGTCCTGGAAAATCTGTCCTACTAGTGAGTGTTTATAGTGCTAGAAGGTGCTGTGCACACTTCTGAAAGAGAAAAACAGCCAACAGTCTCACCTGGCTATGTGCCCCATATTTCACTAGCCTAGAACTTCCCAGATAGGCTAGTCTGGCTAGCTTGCTAGCCCCAGGAATCCATCTATCTCTGCCTCTCCAATTCTGGGATTGCTAATTTTTGTCAGACATGTAGCTGACAAACATTTTCCCCCATTCTTTGAGCTGCCTCTTTAGTAGGTTAATAGTTTCCTTTGCAACTCAAAGCTCTTGAATTTCATGAAGTCCCACCTGTTGATTGTTGGTCCATTTCCTGGATGGCCACTGTCCTATTCAGAAAGCCCTTTACTTGAGGCTGTATCCTGGAGTGTGCCCCCTACTCTTTCCTGTAGAAGTTTCAGTTTCAAGTCTAACATTGAGATCTTTGATTCATTTGGAATTGATTTGTGAGCAGTATCTGAGAAAGGAGTCAAGTTTCGTTCCTCTATATGTAGATACCCAGTTTCTCCAATACCATTTAAAGATGCTGTCCAGCTTTTTATTTTAATACTTTGTACTCAATAGTTGATACTCTCCATTTAATGAGACCTTGTTCTTCTAGTTCTTTGTCATGGTTTCCTCCAGCTTGTTAAATCTATAATGTCTAGACTTTGTCAAGTAGTTTCTGAATTCAGTGGGGTTGTTTGGTTTTTCATTTTTCTTTTATAGTCAGTACCTTTTTGTTGTTGTTTGTTTTGAGACCAGGTTTCTCTGTGTAGCCCTGGCTGTCCAGGAAATCACTCTGTAGAACAGGCTAGCCTCACACTCAAAGATCTGCCTGCCTCTGCCACCTGAGTACTAGGATTAAAGGTGTGTACCACCACTGCCCTGCAAGTCTGTACCTTCTTGTTTCTCTGCATCCGTTTTGGTTTTGGTTAACAACTGGCCATTTTGGATAGCAAGTTTGTAGCATCTCTGGAAGTCAGTCAGTTTCTCTCTAGTCAGTTGGATCTATTGTTCTTGGTCATTGAAGTTGTCATTGCTCGGTGGCAATTCTGAACAATTTCTATGAATTTTCTTCTTTGTTGTATATGACCCCTGAAGTCACAGTTCAGTTAGCTTATTGATTAGTGGTTAGTCAAAGATTGCCATACATATATGGAACCAAAAAGTTAAAGGCTATGTTATGCATGCCTCACTCAGCTGTAGGTAAATATAAGCATCAGGAATATGCAGTCCTTTGAGTTTCTTAATCACATGCCCTGATTTCTTGTGAATGTGTCAAGAAAAGAACAAGTTGAATTTTAGCCTGTTAGAAGATTGTAGGAACAGAGGAACGTTCTAGAACTTAATTTTTTAGCTATTTCTAGTAGACTTCTGTTTAATGCTGCGGCAATACGGTTGGTGACATATTATGACATTGTTATTGGTTGCCAGTTGTGCTAGGTAAGTCCCTCTTCCAGGTTACTTTATAATGAGAGGCATTCTAGACTGGAAGTATACCTGGGCTTCTCGACACTGAGAAGTTTCCTTTTCCCTTGCAGACCACACCACCTCAGAAACAGATGTACTGAGACCTCAGCCAAAAAATGCTTGGTCATGGATGCTGATGATGAGGCTGTCCTGAACCTTATTGCCGAGTGTGAATGGGACCTAAGCAATCCTCCTGGGAACATGAGCTCCAGCCAAAAGGAACACGAAGCTGACCTCCATTATGCCCAAGGTGCACTTTGTAGCATAGTGAAGGCTCCGTGGATCAGACAGGCCCTGACTTGAGCATACACTTACAGTGCTTAGAGTTTTGACTCTGAATACTAGTATTTTGGCTATGGAATTACAAAGAGAAAAGTTAATGGATCTAAGTTGAGTCTAGCCATAATTTCATTCTTTCTCAGAGCATAGGGAAAACAAATGTCTGATTTAAACAAGAAAGCTAGATGTCTACAGCACCTGTGAGGAATAGTCAGCCACTTGGCTCTTTTGAAATGCTGGTTGCTCAGGAGCCTGGTTAGGCCACTATTCTACCAGGATCTCAGAATTTCTCAAACCCTGTGAACTTAATGTGCACAATCTAGGGACTCTGCCTTTTAGCAGAGACTTGCTTATAAGCTTTAACTTAGTATCTTGTACTCCATGATGAGTTTCCCAGAGCCATTCATTGCTGGGGCCAGCAGTTCCTGAGCCATAATCTCCTGATACTGCTGTCCTTAGTCCTCTTAACCCTAGTTCCTCTCATGGGTGTGTGGGTGTGTTACAGGTCTAACTTACCTTTTCCTGGCAGGTAATTGATGCAGTGTTGGATATCTGTATCTTCTCTTGGGATACTTTAAAGTCTCCCACCCTGTTGTTTTTTTTTTTTTTTTTTT
>CM052716.1:365464-375906 GCA_028551405.1 Uromys caudimaculatus
GATCCCGGCAGATCCGGGCGGGTCTGGGCGAGAGGTGCTGCTCCCCTCAACCCCACTCACGGCCTTTCCAGGCTCCTGGGAGGGCACCCCTCTCCGGTGCTCGTTGGCTACCGACTCCTGGCGGCCCAGGCAGAGGTTTCCCTCCCACCCTGTTGTTTAATAGCTTATTTCTTTTTTTGGTGTTGAATCATACAAATTACATGTGGATTTTGGATCTAAGATCTTTCTTTCACCACACTGATTGATTGCCTTTTCATATTCCTAATAGCGCTTCAAAGAACAACTAAGCCCTATTAGACTTTTTTTTTTTTTTATAATAGAACGTGCTTTACTGTGTCCTCGTATAGAGACCTTTTCCCATCCCATGCCATAGAAGGACTGCCCAGGTTTAGACACAGTCCACAGTTGGAGTCAGTGCTGAGTGGTTTGAGAGTACTGCGTCACTGGTCCAGACCACTCCCACCTCCAGTTGTTCTAAGCATCTGTTGAGAAGAGACATCGTATAATCACTCTGGGCATTCGCTGAGGCAGTTGGCTTGCACCTATTTCCCAGAATATAAATTCTGTCTTCTATATACACCACCATCCTATCTTAGTTCCGTGGTATTGAGTCTTGTCGCCCTTGAACACTGTCATTTTCATGCCTGTAGAACTATCTGGAACTCACTGCAGTGTTGACTGCTATATTAAGCTACTCAGTATTTTTGTCTTAATTGATTTAAGAAAAGTTTATTTTATAGATTACATTACTCTCACAAACTTAAAATGTAATTTTTAATGAAGTAAGACTTAAAATGTTTTTAATAAAATAGAGTCCAGACACCTGTTGAGTCCTTTGTCCATCCAGCACCAATGTGGGGACTCAGTGAGGCGAGGCCATGAGAAGAAGAAAGTCACCTCCAGAGGGTGTCCAGGTCACTCACCACAGGACCAGCTCTGTGGGGAGCTCCCCCCACAGCATGGCTTGCCAGAGGCCTGCCATATGCATGTGCAGCATGCCCGCATTACTTCACAACCAGGTAAGCACTCAATCCTGCCAGGATTGAGCTGCCTTTCTAAATAAGTGTTTACACATTATCACAATGTTTGCTATAACTCTGAAATTCTTCCTGATGTCATTATACTTATATATGAAGTTGCAAACTATCTTTGGAAAGGATTTATCACATCAAAATTTATCACACACCCGTAGTTTGGATTGCTAGTTTGGAAATTTCTTAGTATTTTTCCACTGCGCACACACACTCTTTCTCTGCCTCTCACATTTCTTCCGATCCCTCTTTAGTCCCATAGACAAACGTTTTCTTCTAAATACACAGGCCAAGCTCATGACAGTAGCTACATTTTTAATACCAAAGATGAAGAAAATTAAATAAGTTAATTGAGAGTACCATGAGCATCTACAGTGTAAGTATCAAAACCTCCCACATAAATGAACCTGCTATCTTGATGCGCTTGTTTCAGAAGTACAGTCAGGTAATGTGGCTGTTTAGAGTTCTGGGCTGTGGTTAAGGCAGGGCCATGCTCCTGTTCAATGCCTTCCCCGCTGTCATTGTTCTTCCATAGACAAAAGTTTGTCTGCCCCTCCCAAAGGGTAGTAGTGAGTAAATACGTGGGATCTCCCATGTCATTTTATTATCCTGGCCCATTTAATATCTTAGAAACACAGATGTGTGATGTTGTCTAGAGAACTTTGTTGACACATCTATTCTGTATGAGCTGATGCAGAGTTAAGTACTGACAAAAACTCGCTACTTAACAAGAATGGATTTTGTCTACTTCATCCAGGGTCTTCTCAAAATCCATGTTTACCACATGTGCTTCCTCATGAACCTCCCTCCTTTCACCTCTTCCTCTCACATGTCTTTGTGTGTGTGCGTGTGTGTGTGTGTGTGTGTGTGTGTGTGTGTGTGTGTGTGCGCGCGCGCGCGCGCGCGTACGTGTGTGCGCGCGCGCGTACGTGTTTGTTTCATGTGTCTGTGTTTGGTGGACACACGTTCACACTCATGGATGTACTTCTAATTCAGTCTAATAAGGGCTCTGCCCACTTTCTCTGTATTACAGACTCTGTAGATGTTGAGGACTCTGCTTCATCTTCTCAGAAGTCAAGTTTGTCATCACAAAAACTAGTAAATCCTTTGCCTGTTCCTGAAAAGTACAGGAAGCGAAGGATGCCTGGTGGGAGATTCCAGGTGCCTTCAGACCGGGAGTGTTTGAGCTTCCTAGAGAGGGCTGACGGGCCCTCTAGACTTGAGGACAGTCTAAGCAGACAGGATGGCTTGGAGGGCCAGAGTCAGGTGGCCATGTCTCACTCTGAGGCTTTGGAGGCTGAAGAGCGGACATCTCCTGGCACAAGTGATCCCAGAGTGGTGAGCAGCGGTAGCAGAGGGATTAGCAGCTGGAGACCTGCCTTATTCCCATTAAGTGTGTTTTAGCAGCACAATTGTTTGGTCTCTTGCTTGCCATATCTTGTATTTTCAGTACTCATTGTGACCCCACAGTGAATGTTGCTTTTAAGCAGCTCTCTTGATGCTTGATCTCGTTCCACTGTTCTAGTGCCCTGGTTCTGAGGCAAACACAGCTACAAAGTAGGGTGATTTTCCCTTGTTTACATTTGTCTCCAAAGTTGGGATCAGGCTTTACACCAGGCTGAGTCGTCAGTGACTGTCATAAGGGGGGATCCTGGAAATACACTTCATGGTTTCCGAAGGATTCGTTCCTGATTGGAGAATTAAGATTTCTCACACCCTCAAGGACCCAGAGGCTCCAGAAACTACTCCATATTCTCAGTAGCAGCCAGCTGGCCCAGTTGGAGGGTTTGAGACTCAGGGTCCACCCACCAAGTTGAGAGTAGGCCATACTGACTCAAAGCTGCTGGAGCAGGATGGGGAAAATGGAGATTTTCTACAGCCAGTTGAAGTGGAAATGGAAAAGTCTAGGAGGTAGAGCCATTTGGCTTAGAAGCCAGAGGGCCTTCAAGGTTGTTGATTCTTTGATTGGTCCTAAGCTGGAACTGAGGCAAAAACAAGGGAAGCTGGCTATGGGATTTCTGGACCACGGTAGAAACAGTAGACTAATGCCTCTGACTACTAGTTCTAGAGACTGTTTTCATATGTGATGTGACCATGTCCATTGGCAGCCTATTCTCAGGTTCTGGACTGAAGGAAAGAAGGAAAATGGGGGAGGGGAGTACTGTGCTGTTACAGCCTCGTGAGAAGCTAGATGGGTGTCTCTTGTTCTCAGCTCCTGGGCGTGGGCTCCTTCTACCACAAAGAAAAGCATTTTAGACCCTGGCATGTTGTGTTAGAGACCTAGCTTTTGCAGTGAGCTGCCAACTTAAAGCCAGTCTTCATCATTGTGTCTTCATTATAGCTGTCTCCTAAACTCTGCTCAGCAGCAGTGCCTGAGCGGAGGTCCACTCTGGAAGTGGCACTTCTGGAAGCACTTCTCGACCTAATAGACAGATGCTCAAGTGGCAGTGGATCCCTGCATGGCAATGAGGCCTTCCTTGGTGAGTCCTGGCAGCATCTATTAGTAGATGCTGCTCACCTGCTAGGTTTGGGACTCTCAGCATTCATACAACCTGGGGTTCCAAAGAAGTGAATAATTGTCCCCATGCTAAATAATAGATATCCTCTTGTGAGTTTTACATGTTTTATTATATGTCCTTCCTACTGTTGCTGCCCTTCTTGGTGGCTGGAGTGCTTAGTGACTATGGGCTACCACCTGCCAGTGCTATAAATGCCATATCCAATATTGAACTCTACTCTGTCTTCTTATGGGCATTTGGAAGGCTGGGAAACTATTTCCTGTCTTCTGATTGTCTGTGTACATCTAGTTGAGTATAGGACCTTGGATTTACAGAGCTTCAGGAATATGATAGAAACCCAATGGGATTGTCTTCCCTACTGTGGTCTCAGGTTTATTTTCTTCTGCATACTGGAAATACAGAATGAGAGTGTGCCAAGGTTCCTCATGCAGTGTTCTGCTCTGAGCCTGGGCAATGGCTTCTTTCTCCAGAAGCCAGGCCCATCAGCACTGAGCTGCCTAAGCCACTGCCTATCATGGTTCCTGTCATAGTCAATGTTACTGTTGCTGCGATAAAACACCATGATCAAAACAACTTGGGAAGGAAAGGGTTTATTCAGTTTACTCTTCCACATCACAGCTTACCATTAAAGGAAGTCAGGACAGGAACTCAAACAGAATAGGAACTTAGAGGCAGGAGCTAATGCAGAGACCATGGAGGAGTGCTGCTTACTGGCTTACTCCTCATGACTTGCTCAGTCTGCTTTCTTATGGAACCAGAACCACCAGGCCCGGGGTGGCACAATCCAAAACGGACTGGGCCCGTCCCCTATTAATCACTAATTAAGAAAAGGCCCTACATGCCGGGCAGTGGTGGCGCATGCCTTTAATCCTAGCACTTGGGAGGCAGAGGCAGGTGGATTTCTGAGTTCGAGGCCAACCTGGTCTACAGAGTGAGTTCCAGGACAGCCAGGGCTACACAGAGAAACCCTGTCTCGAAAAACCAAAAAAAGAAAAAAGAAAAGACCCTACAGGCCTACTTGTAGCCCCATCTTATAGGGCATATTCTTAATTGAGGTTCCCTCCTCTCAGATGACTTTAGCTTGTGTCAGGTTGACTTTAGTAGCCAACATAGTTCCTGACCACTTCCCTCAGGGTTGTGACCCTTTTAATTGTTCCTAGATCAGAAACCCTGGGAACTGTAGTACTGGATCCTGATGACTATACCTCTAGTCTTTAATCAGGGCCAGTGTGTTGTTGCAGCAGAAGTGGTCCATGGTAGTTGTGATGGCCATGATGTAGTTGCCATGTTGGAGTTTGCTGACCAAGCTACCATACATTCACCACATCTTTCTGATGTGGCTACCTTCTCTTGAGGGTTGCCTTTTTTGTACATTAAAAGCCATATCCATTATTGGGAAGCCAAGCAAGGTGATTTCAAGGTGCCAGTGTCTCTGTTGCTTTATATATCTGCTATCTAGTCATATAGCAATATAATGAGCATTTTTTGTTGTTGTTTCTATTCCTTCCTTTAGCTATGATATACTAACAGTATTTCCTTTTGACTCCTAGCTCAGGCCAGGCATGTTTTGTCATCTCTTCAAGAGTTCACAGCAGCTCGGGACAGTTCAGCACTTGAAAAGGAAGGAATTGGCTACCTGTCTCTTGAAAATAAGACTCTGCAAAGCCACCTTACTGAGCAACAGCAACAGTATACTGCTACAGTGACCAAAGTGACAGCAGAACTTAATAATACAAAGAAAGAGTTGGTGAGTGCTCTCTGCTGGTGAGTGAGTGCTCTCTGCTGTTTGTTCATGGAACAAGGGAAAGACAGGTCTGGCCCCACAGAGCAAGGGTAGCTCCACCACCATCTTTGAGCTCCCTTATGCTGCTCCAGGGCCACGCAGCTTCTTCTCCTTATTAGCAGGTGTCTCCAGAGCTCCATCTGACTGTTTCACACCCAGGTCCTAGAAAACAGTGAACCTATGATGATACTGCTGCTAATTGCCAAAATTTTGCCTGGTGCTCTCTTCAGAGTCTGGATGGAGGAGATAAGGGAAGAAAAAATGAAACATATTCATTCTGTCAGTTGCCTGGGCTTCTTAGTCCTACCGTGTAAGGTTCCAATTAGCTGGCTTATCTGTGGTCTTTGCCTCTGTTCTGCACCAACAAGGTGCATTTGATGGTTTTGTCTGAGTCTAGGGAACTCTCTAACACCAGTTGGTATACCCAGAAAGAACCATACAAACGTAGACCTGACATCTAAGCTGATTGATTCTTGTGGGGTTATATTGTGTTTAAAGTACTGTGGTGCTCTCACTTAAGTTTATGCTAATGGTTTACATCAAAGGTAGAGGATTGGGCTGCAGAGCCACCTACCAGTGCCATCTAATCTGCTTAGCTCTGTGGCTTTGTAGAACATAAATCCAAAATGAGCCTGGGCCAACACGATGTCACCAGCTTCTGCTTATACTGAGATTAACTGGGCACAAATCAGTTGCCAAGACTCAACACTTATCTGAAAGCCCGACAGGTCAGGATCTTCTTCTAGGCTTCTTACCATAAAGTCTTGATGCTACACATACCTCTGTATGGGCTACAGAGTCTTCATGATACCAAGAAGGGCATTACAGTCTGTCCCCTCTGCCAATGTGTATTGGTCCACCCCTGGCAAGGTGAGCACCCAGCAACCATGGGCACTCTGAGTCAAGGGGTCCCTGCAGCAGCTGCCTGGTTTGCCTTCTGCATTAGTTTGCCTCATTTGTAAAATAGATGAACATACCACAAGATTTCAGTGGGAAAGTTTAAAATTGCCTCACAAATAATATCTTCATTTTGTGACGATCTATACAAAAGATGACACTCAAAACCTCATTTTAGAGAAAACAAAGAAACTGAACTGACTCCCATGGTCTCTAGTATTGAAAACGCTGTGGATCTCTTGCATCTGGAAAGGGCCAGAGTCTAGGATGTCTGGACCACAGTGCTATGCAGAATTTTGTCCATGTAGGATTGTTGGCCCCATGGGACACAGCATAGTCTGTTACAGGAAAGCAACCAGTAGTACCTGTTAAGTCAGACACAGTGAGTATTAGTGAACTCTGCTGCGTCTGGAACAGTGACACCCAGATAGATAGAGCCCAGAAGTCAGTATTGCCCTGCCGCAGTATGGAAGTGATGCACAACGGTATCTGTGCTGAAGGGCAACCTTGAGTACCAAGACAGGAACAGGCTAAAGTTCTCTGTCTGTTCGAGTGAGCTGAGCATGCTCCTGGTTATCCAGCCATGGAGAAGAAGGAGTATCCAGCAAGTAGATCAAGAGTTCATATGATAATAACCACCTCCTGGGACAGCTAGGAAAGTACATGAGAGCCACCTTCCAAAATTAGACTGCATGGAACTTCCTGTGACATCTAGAATTATGTCTTAAGGCAGAGATTCTGCCCCTATCATGGTATCCTGAATACAGTTTCCAAGGCAGATGTACCTGCCCAGTCTGGCTGTATTCAGTACCCTGTTGTCTGTGCCCATCAGAGCCTGGAGTATGACTGAGGTAGGAGCTAGCACAACCTACCACTGAAAGCTAGTATCAGAAAGAAGAGCTTATGTAGGGACCTCATTGTAGGAGGTACTTTGAAAGGAAGACTTAAAGCTGAGAGAAATGGTTTGGGGTCTGGCAGTCAGCAGTAAACAGAAGGCATCCCACCTGGTGGGCATCCACATGTGAGGGCAGGCCTGCCACATACATAGTAAACTCACCAGTTTTCTGCTAACTGGGCTTGGGTCTTGGTGAGATGCTAGTTCTCACTCCTCTTTCCCAGACCTTTATGAGTATGCCTGCTAGTGCATGAGCTGTAAGCAGGTGCATACAGATCTGTGGGAACCTTTACAGGGGGTATGCATGGCTCACCTGTCAGAAACCTGATGACTTGCAGTGCCTTTGCAATAGCTGTCCTTACTGCTCTAGTGAGAGCCCTGATCTCTGTCTTATGTCTCAGTCTTAATGTCCCAGCTTGTGTTCAGCATTTTCTCTGCCTGTGAAGATACTAAAGGCCTCAGGCCTCAGTTCCTACTTGTAATAAGGTACAGCTGATGGAATTCCCCACATTTGTAGACTAAGACCCAGATCATAATGGAGTTCCCATCAGAAGGCTGCCAGGAACACTGAATAGTATAGAGGCCCAGGAACTACTGTGTCAATGGGATCCTCATGGAGAGAGAGGACCCACCAACTAGCAGCCATTGCTCCTCTGGTATTGCACCTGAATTCCTGTGGTGCATACCCTGCGTCCCTCGCCTTTTCCTTGTGTCCTTCCTCTTCAGTGGGTCAGACTAGGGTAGCCTGCAGGTGGGAGAATATGCTTTAGAGTGTGATTTTTTGTTTTGTGTTGTGATTCAGAATTATACTATGAAAAGTAAAACTTTAGTCTATGGTAACTGTCCAGAGTTTTAATCCATTTCATTAAATGTATTGACTAAATTTCATTTGTCTGCCTTTGTTTTCTGTGCCTCTAGGACACATTGAGACAACATTTGGACAAATCATTGGAAGAGAATAACAACTTAAAGTCTCTTCTGTACAATGTGAAAAAAGAAGTAAAGAATGCAGACACTTCGACTGCACTAACTTTGCAGATCGCTGGTAAGTAGCTGCACGGTTTATTTGGTAATACTACCTGGTAAAATCTGAGTGCTCATGAATGCATAGGATAGACATTATTCTAAGTCACTCTATGCCAAGAGTTTGAATCAGTGAATACTGCCTGAGTGGGTCTGGAGACCCAGGCTAGTTGTTAATGGCTGCCTGTAGCAGCTCGTCGGGGGTGCTATGTGGAGGGAGCTTCTTGTCTGACCGCTTCCGCTGCCATCAGGATCTTGGCTTTTCTCCTTTCTGAGAAAGTAGGTGTCTTGGCAATGTTTCTTTCGGGTCCAGATAATTTTCACGTCTTTCTTCACTTTTTGGGCTGTTTTGTTTTTCAATTTTAAGAAAAGTCAGGTTCAGATGCCTAGGGTGGTCATCTGTGTTTTAGGAGGGCAAACTGTTGAGCACACATTCATTGCTCTTGGTTCAAGGGAAACTTTAAAGAGCCAGGAGGTAACTGCCTTCTGCCTGACCCTTAGCACCACAGGGAGGAATGCTGCCCAGGTCTGACTCCTGGGCCAAGTGTCTCCTCAGGTCTCTTGCCACTTGCTATTACTAGACTGTTTTGTTGAATGATAAGAGTTCTTTATATTCTTTTTCTTTTTTTAAAATTAGAGGGTTTTTTTTTCTCGTTTTGTTTTCTTTGTTGTTGTTGGGATATGACATCCCTTCTTATTTATCTCTTTTATTTTTGAGATTGTAATTATATCATTTTCCCCTTCCCTTTCCTCCCTCTAACCCACCCCCATATACCGCTCTTTTTCAGATTCATGGCCTAATTTTTCATTAATTGTTGCTACATGTGTATATGCATATGTATGTGTGGGTGTGTGTATATATATTTATATGTTCCTAAATGTAACCTGCTCAGGCTATATAATGTTACCTGTATCTATGTTTTCAGGGCTGACCATTTGGTATTGGGTAACCAGTTAGAGTGTTCTTCCCTGGGGAAAATTTTCTCCCACTTCCAGCATTTCTTAATTGGCTGCAGTTCTCTGTATAGAGTTGAAGTTTCATGGTCCTTCCCCCACCCACTTAGGTATGTCTGTTGTTCAGCTCATGTTTAGGTACCATGTTGGTGAGACTTTAAGGGTGTAGCTTCAGATGCTACCTGGAGACACAGTTTCACAACAAGCTCCCTGATCCTCTGGTTCTTAACAGTCTTCCCCCTCTCCCCCACCCGACTCCCCTCTTCTACAATGTTTCTGGAATTCTAAGTGTGGTTAGTTGTTTTGTAGATGTATCCACTGGGAATGAGCTCTACATCTTTGCATTTGGATTGGTTGTTATTTTCTGTGATGATCTCCCTCTGTTGCAAAGAGGCATTTCCTTGATGAGGAGTGAGGACTGCCTTTATCTGTGACTATAAGGATGAATATTTAAAGTATAGTTAGGGATTATGCTGGTTTAGTAAAGTGGTGGTTGTCAGGTATCCTCCAAGATTCATGACTTCACTCTCCCTGAGTAGTTGGTTAGGTTTCCCTCTTGTTAAGTGAGTCTTAGGTCCATATTGAGAGCTTGTCTTAGTTAGGGTTTAACTGCTGTGAAGAGAGAACAAGACCATAGGAACTCTTACTAAGGAAAACATTTAATTTGGAGTTGGCTTATAGTTCAAAGATTTAGTCCATTATTGTCATGACGGCAAGCATGGTGGCATGCAGGCAGACATGGTGCCAAAGAAGAAGCTGAGAGCTCTACATCTTGATTCATAGGCAGAAGAAGGAGATTGCACACTGGGCATAGCTTGAGCATAGGAGACTTCAAAACCCACCGCCACAATGGCACACTTCCTCCAACAAGGCCACACCTACTCCAGCAAGGCCACACCTGCTAATAGTGCCAATCCTTGGGCCAAGCATCAAACACATGAGTCTATGGAGGCCATACCTGTTCAAATCAACACAGAACTGTTGTTACCAACAAGGCATACATGGCACTCTGGGTCCTCAGGGTTAATCGTGCATTACTTATATTGTCTTGGCTCTTTTTTCCTTTTAGCCTTGCCTTCACTTCTAGTGTGGTGCTCTTTATTGCTAAGGTAGCATGAGTTTTCTGACATTCTGTAATTCTGGTTTGGGGTTACTCTTTATTTCTTGTGTCATTTTCTGTTTGTCTTTACTTATTTTGAACTGGTGTGTGTGGGTTGAAATCTGTTCTGTTGACCTGACTCTCAGAAGCTAGGACACTTCTGTTATGGCAACAGGAGTTTTCTGTCATTCATTTGTCATGACACTTGTCCTTCAGGATTTCCTTCAGGAGATAGGCCACA
>CM052716.1:376006-416355 GCA_028551405.1 Uromys caudimaculatus
GTCGTTCCCCCCCCCCCCCCCCGTTGCCTTGTTTTGCTCGGTCCTCCCCTATAGAAGTGGTTTTTTTCCAGTGAGGACCCTGTTCTAAACAGGACTGGCTGCCCAACTCCTTAGACTACATGGAACACCTGGTCTCCCCTTTACTAGCAAGATGAAACCTTCACTTAATTTACTACAGTCCTGTTATTAGCCCAGGAAAATGGGTTCTTTGGGATCTTTCACATTGTATCTGACAGATGCCCCACTGATGACAAATTGTCCCTCTAGAGAGAGACATCATGCACTTACCATACCTCTGGGGCTTGGCCTAGTCCCTTGGGTTAAGGACTTGAGACTCCTGTGGGGTTTTGGTTTTCATCTTGCTTCTCTTGATACTTGGTTAATGTGAGGTTCCTGGGAGGCTCTGAAGCCAGGCCGCCACTGCTGTCTTCCCAGAATCTCTTTCACCTGTGCTCTCAGGGAGGCTATTGTCTTGACTGAGATCGGCACAGATGTTTGCGTACTGCTGACTGGTGAGAAGAACCTTATGCTAGTGTCACTGTTGTCCTTTGCCACTCTTTGCTTTCTGGCTTTCTTGATGTTCTGATGCTATATGATTTCATAGCCATATGTCTACTTGTAGATTTATCTGTATCTTTTGTTCAGATGTAGGGAGCCAATAAATGGTATTGCTTTCCTTCCTTGAGTTGGAAACTCAGTGAAAGAGAACACTGGCTCTAGCACTGGTAGGAAGGAATAGGTGGGTTTATCAGATATATGGCCACCGTAGATTTCAGAATGCTTCTTCCTAAACCACAGGCTCCCTTGTGAATGAATGTAGGTTGCTTCCTCAAGGAGGAAGAGACTCTGCAGGCAGATCCAGTGGAGGAGTCTTGTGCTGGTACCAGCTTTAGAGTATCAGGTATAGGTAGCAGGGGTATTAGCTACCATAGAGGGAGACAGATGTTGCCTTGATACTCTTCACCCCCATCTTTGAGTCTCTAATATTCTTTCTCTGGCTTTAATTTAAACCAGAATGATCAAAATGTATAGATGAACATCATTACATAATACTACTTCCTGTCTTCCTCAGGACTTCAGGCAAGTATGAAGCAGCTCTCTGGGGAAGTTGTGGAGCTGAAGCAACACGTGGAGCACTATGACAAGATCCAGGAGCTCACACAGATGCTGCAAGAGAGCCACAGGTCTCTGCCTCAGTGGGTCATAGGGGGAGCTGAGACACAGTGTGTGAGGCATCAAGGAACAGCTGACAGTATCTCTCAGGAGTTGGTGTTCAAGGGCCAGATGCATTGCCATGTTGACTTTGAACATGAATGAACATTCCCTTGGTAAAAAATGAGATATGATGATGACTGCAAGAAGCGTACTCTGAGATATAGACCGGAAAAGTGTTCAGCCTGAGGCAGGGGAGCACGCTGAGGCGTGGGAGCATGCTGAGGTGTGGGAGCACACTGAGACATGGGAGCACGCTGAGATGTGGGAGCATGCTGAGGCGTGGGAACACGCTGAGACATGGGAGCACACTAAGGCATGGGAGCACGCTGAGGCATGGGAGCATGCTGGGGCATGGGAGCACACTAAGGCATGGGAGCATGCTGAGGCATGGGAGCATGCTGGGGCATGCGAGCATGCTGAGACATGAGAGCATGCTGAGACATAGGAGCATGCTAAGGCATGGGAGCACGCTGAGACATGGGAACATACTGAGGCATGGGAACATGCTGAGGTGTATATGAGCCAGGAAGTATGGACTAGAATCTGGGGGTAAGTACATGTTAGAGATGGTGAAGTCTAGTCCAGTGTTCTGCTCCCCTGGGTCATAGCTACTAATAGCATATACTTTCTCTTCACTAGAGGCCATAGTTGTTCACTTACAAACATGCACATTATATTTCCACTTGCTGCTGTATGGGTAGTGAAAGGGGGAGCAGGAATGTTAACATGGGCAAGGCAGACCCTCGTTTTATTGAGGAAGTTTCTTCTGGGAAGGAGGCAAGTGCCTGAGTGAGAACAGGTCATGGGAGCAGCCTTTGTTCCTGGAGCCTCCTATGGGAGAGCTCACCTATAGTCATTGTTACCACTCTTCCTCAACTCTCCCTTCTTCCTTGTAACCCCTGTTGTTATTGTTTCCTTACTAGGTGACCACATGTAAGGTCCTTCATGTAGGGTCAAACTAAGCCAAGCTTTCCCTTTAAGTCATTACAGGCCAGTAACTCCATTGACCTATGACAGGCCTGAGTTACAGAGTTGGCGGAAAGGCTTTGGGAAGAGAAGACTGCTGAGACTCCGTAGGGAGGAATGGAAGGCAGGAACCTGAGACGCTAATTTAGAGCAGTGACAGGCGAAGGAGTATACTCCTGGACTCCAGCAGGCCACCTGTGCTGGGTCCGGGGACCATGGTGTTTGTGCTCTCAGCATCCAGCCCAGCTATGGATAGAAGGAGATGCAGAAGTCTGAAGACTGTGGGGTCAGGCTTTTGCCCACTCGTGGGCATGCTGACGTTATTCAGCAGCCATTTCTGTGATTTAAACAAACAAGGCCAGCACCTACTTAGATTATTCAATGGAGTGGCCATCTTCAAAGGTGGCAGAGGTTAGTGTTGCCTTGCTTCATCGGAACTTGTGATGCTATTCATTATGGCCACCTTGGGGCAGTGTTGAGACTTGTACAAAATGCACTAGTGCTTCTGAATCCAGCTCTGCACCAGGCTGTTGCCAGGTCATGGTTAACCATGTGTGACTAGGAATTAGAAACATTGCAGTGTTGGGTTTTTACAGTCAGCATATGGTTTTACTAGCTATAAAGGTTATCATTGTTTGGCCATAGAATTGTGGTATGTCAGGAAGACATCACCATTCACTTCTTCAGCTTATTCCCAAGCTCAGCTCACAGTGGCCAGCAGTGCCTTTAGGAAGCTTGCTCAAGCCAAGGGCTCTGGTTGTGTCCCATGTGTGGTATGGAAAGGTCATATAGAGAAACAGTAGCCAGTAAGAAGAAGATAACAGTGCCAGGGACAAGTGGTAGCCTTGGCACTGCTACAATTGGAAGCACCTGGACAGGGCACAGGTGAGATGTGTCTTTATGTTGGTAGACTTCAGCCAGCTCAGGGACACAACAGTAGGCTGTATACAGGCAGGACTCAGCAATTACTCTCCTTTTCATCCTCCAGCTCCCTGGTCAGCACCAATGAACATCTCCTGCAGGAGCTGAGCCGTACACGGGCACAACATAGAGCTGAGGTAGAGCAGATGCACTGGAGCTTCCAGGAATTTAAGAAGACTACGGCCCTTATCCCTCCCCGTAGCTCCCAACTTGGTGGCCGACAGTCTTGCTAGCTGCTAGTGAGCTGTACTCCTCTTCATCAGGTATAGCCCCAGGTTTGCACCTGGGCATGTATCTATCTGAATACCCTAGTGAGACTATAATTACCTTAGGGTCCTCAAAATGTATTCGTAAGCTCAGCTTGCTTATATGACCTAAATTGATGCAGTCGACCCTGGGGCTTCATATGTTTGAGAAGCTTTGTTATTACATATCCTGTTGTAAAGTACCTGCAGTATTTTTTTTCTTCCCAGTGTGGGAAGGTTTTGTATAATTAAAATGTTTTCATGTGACAGGCATTCCTTATTTAAAGAAATAATATATTGCCATGTTTAAAAAGTTAACTTTTTAAGTGGCTCTTTATAAATTATAACTGACTTCCTTATTGAATTCTTCTATAAAACAAGTTATACAAAGTGAACAGGAAGAAATAAGTTCCAAGTTGTAATAAAAAATAACACTTATAAATGTGAGAAACATTGTAAGAATTTGTATGATATTAACATGTCATAGTAAAACAAACAAACAAACAAACACCTCCCACTTCTGCCTCACCCTTTTGCTTTCAGTAGCTCCTGCAAATAAACAGACCATTCACTTGGGGAAGATTTAAATATACACTGTACAGAGTGAAACCCAGATGACGGTGTAAAAGGTGCTCATTAGAAGTAGATTTAATCCACCAGGGCAATACTATCTAGAGTGAAGCCCGTGCAGAGAGATGGCTCTTACACACTAATGCTTTTGAATACAGACACTCTGGAGACAGCTTGGAATTGCCTAATGGACCTTGATTTCTGCCTCAGAAGGTCAGAAAGATCCTGCCCTCCACTCCTGCACTGGCCCATGTGGATTTTTTGTTCAAGGCAGGAAGTGAGTTTCAAGCCTCAACTTTGAGGCTTTATGGGCTCTCAGCTGTGTTCTGCAGCTCCTTATCCCAAGTCAGGAGTTGTACAGCTAGCTGTCTATTTCTGCTTGAGTTTTTGTACATCATGTATGTCTATTAATTAATTGATATTGCCTTAATTTTCAGATTATTTTTGGTACTGATAATCTTTTGTTAGTGTTTTAATAGCTTCAGGATTTAAAGTTGTATCACTGTGTAGTCTTGTTGTGACACTTGGCTTTTAAATAAGAGCTCACTATCTGGGTAAGAAGATAGCCGGGCGGTGGTGGCGCACGCCTTTAATCCCAGCTCTTGGGAGGCAGAGGCAGGCCTGGTCTACAGAGTGAGTTCCAGGACAGCCAGAGCTACACAGAGAAACCCTGTCTCGGAAAAAAACAAAACAAAACAAAAACAAAAAAAACAAACAAAAAAAAAGAAGATAGCTTCTGGCCATTGCCTCTACCTCAGCTTTCATACTGCAGACATGCTCATCAAGCCAATGAATAAGCAGGCCTGGCCTTCCCATCACCAGTGAGTATCTGATAGGTGAACTCCAGAGCATGCTGGTGGCTGTCCCGAACTTTTTCAGCTGTGTATCTGAAGAACCAGCTTCCTGTCTTCCCTTCCTGGTGGTGTCACCCATGGCATTATACATTTTCTAAAACCACTGACATATTTGGGTTTATTGTTTCATCAGTTTTCCTGTTTTATATTTGTTTTTGTTCTATCTGCTGTCTCATTTTGTGTATTTGCTCTAGTCTGTTTTGGTTGTTTTGTTTTTCTGGCTTCAGTATTGTCATTTTTATTTGTTTGTTCAGTTGGTGGTTGGTTTTTCTATTTATTTTTCCTTTTCTTTAGAGACAGGGTCCTTACTATGTAGTCTTGCCTAGCCTGGAGCTCACAGTGTAGATCAGGCTGGCCTTGAACTCACAGAGATCCTCTTGCCTCTGCCTCCTAAGTGCTGGGATTAAAAATGTGTACCATCACTCCTGGCTGTTTTTAGACTGTATCTTTTTAGTATCTCTACCCCTGTTAATCAGAGAACTGATAAGAGCCTGTGAGCACTAGCCTCTCTGTTCCCATTTGGGGTTTGTGTGTGTGATTGTTCCCACGTATCTTAATGAAATACTTTTAGTTCCACAAAATATGTGCATAACTTCTACTAATCTGAGCCACTGCCTTCTCATTCTCTTGTTTTACTTTTTGTTTAAAGACATTTTGTTTGTGATCACTTTCTGCATTTTTTATGGCCACTAGCAGCAAATTATTACATTATCCAAACAAACAAACCTTTTTTCCCCTCATGAAAAGCAACCTCATTGGATGCTCTTTGCTCTAGTATTCGAGGTTGACCTTAATTTTAATCATCTTGATGATGCGCCTGCCTTTGGAGTGCTGATAATTTGTGATGCAGTTTATGAGTAATTACCTTAAGCCTGGACCTCACCCAATGCTGCACCAAAGCCAGCCCTGGCCTTGAATCTGACAGATGGCTGGTCTGCATGCAGTACTACCTAAGCTAAGAAGCAGACAGCCTCTTAAGTGGAATGGACAAGAGGCTCTCTGCTGGTGAGTGCTGATGCAAGGAAGACTTTAGACACTTCTATGTTAGTACCCAAGTATCAAGGCCCTGTCGGCCAGAGGATGTGACAAGTAGCATAGATATCATAGTACTTTAAGGAAAATAGAAATCCATATTTTAAAACCTTTATTCATCACTTTACCAACTTGACACACAATGTTAATAACAGCAAACACAATGAACAAAATGTTGATAGACACAAGCTGTTTCACTAAAGCAATAAGAGCCAGGCCATATGTCCAACTAGGTGACTAGATGCCTTGCACTCTATAGGAGGGACAGCAGGGCCATCTTGACCTGACAGACATTCTAAGCAAGTGTGGTTTAGATGTCAGCATAAGTGTCTTTCTGAGTCAGAACACCCGTGACATCAATATTACCCATTACACTGATAAAGTGATAAACTCCATATTCCCTAACATTAATAAAATAGTGTAAAAATATATATCACATATATATATAAACTTAACTCCCTTTCTTGAAAAAAAAAAAAAACCTTAGTACAAACTAGTAGTAGTAGCATATTATTCCTTTCAAGTTTAAGTTGTACAGGCTTCCTTTGTTGTTTGGCTTGGTTTAGTTAAGAAGTCTAAAGGAAGAGATAATTTAATCGTCCCAAGATGGCCACACCCCTGAACTGTAAAGTTCAGAATGGTCAGTAGTATGTTGGTAAAGAAGAGCAGTTTGGCTCAGTGTTGGAAGGATATTCTGTCTACTGATGTCTTCACAGTACAGCTAAATTGTCGCTCTTGCCATTCTTAATTGGCAGGGCTTCCCCCATGTGCCCATGTCGTAGTCAGGTAGTATAAAAGTCGAGAGAGAGAGAGAGAGAGAGAGAGAGAGAGAGAGAGAGAGAGAGAGAGAGAGAGAGAGAGAGAGCGCCAGGCAGACAGACAAGCAGTTTTCCCTGAAAAAAGGACAGGTGGCAAATACCATATGTGTCTGTGAATGGCATCTGTCTCAATCCTCCAGCCAGTTCTAATACCAAAGCAGCTACAGAACAGCATGTAAACTCATGAGTACAGCTGTGTGCCAGTAAGAATATTCATTAAAACAGGCAGCTGAGGCGTCCAGGGCCTCTGGGAGTGGGAAGGTTGGGTCTTGGCTCAGGGCAGGCACCTGTCAACTCCCTGGGACAGACTACAGGGAGGTGGCAGAACTGTTGTGCAGCCCATTTCAAAACTATCTCCATCTGTCATAATGTCCCTATGCCCCAATATAAGATAGGATACTGAAAGGTGTAAAAATACTCCAGTATAAATATAGATCTTTCAACAATATTTAAATATGTAATTTGAACTCTGATTTTGGTAAAGCATTTCCACTAACTAGTTGTTCATAGCATTAAATAGAAATAAATAGGGGTTCTACTAGAGTCAGTGTTTTCAGACAGCCTCCAACCTGCCTACCATCGTTCCCTGACACTTAAGACACCATCTGCATGGCTCTTCCCTGCAATTTGTCCCTTTCTCCTGAATGTCACCTCCAACAGAATGGGTCCCTGTATATCACCCTCTACAGACCATGTTCCTGGGTGTCACCCCCAATAAAATATATCCGAGTTTTACTCTGACAGAACATATCTTCGAGTGTCACACACAACCAAACATGACTCTGTCACTCTGATCCGTGTCCCTGAGTGTTGCCCCTGACAGAACCTGTCCTTATTCTTTGCTCTTATCCCTCAAGAGAACCTGTCTCTGTCTCCTGAGTATCTTCCCCTGATAGAATGTATCTTTTTGTCTCTTGGGTCAACTCACGACAGAGTATGTCTCTGTCTCCTGGGTGTCCCTTCTAGAAAAAAAAATGTCACCTCCTGGGTTTCAGCCCCTGTGAGAACCTATCCCTGTCTCTTGTGTGCCTGTCACCTAATAGCACATGGCCCTGGGTCTTGGTTTGCATGCTGTGCAGTTTCTATTTGTTTTTATTCACAGACACTGAATTCTATTTATCCATAATTAGTAATAGCTAATTGGTATTGCATAAAACATGCAACAGAGACAAAAGCTCTACCTGTGTGTTCAAATCAAACTGAGGAAAGTACACATCTGTTTTGTGCAGCAAAGTTGGATTCAAATCAGTCTCAATGTTGAGAAGGTACACAGATGCCACAACGAGTTCCAAGACACTTTAAACGGGCGATATGGAGACACTAAATCTTCGTGATCTGGTTGTTACTACCCTTTCCTTGCTAGATGACATACATCATCTAGAGGGAAGGTTTATTTTCAAAGTTAAACTTAACACTGACTAGAGAAAGGTGCTGTGAGGAAACTCTAGGGGGAAGGGGAGACACAATGAAGACCACTTGTCTGATATAATTCTGGGTGCTGCTGAGGAACTACATGGGTGGGCCTAGGACTATCCTGCCGGACCCTAAGGATGCTCAGGTTCTATGCTAGGACAGTGAGGACCAGCAAGGCAGAGTGACCCAATTTTCACTTAAAAAGCCCAAGCTGTGTTAGAGCCATTAGAAATGCTTTCCTGCTGAGGATCATACCTTTGGGGACTCTGATGGCAGTTCCGGTCCTCTACTGCCCAGGACCTATTTGTGCTTACCACTCTGAGCTTTTCTTTTCAGTCCTGAGCACATGGGTGATGTGACCAGTTTATAATGAAACTTCTCCCGTGAAGCTGGGCAGACCTGTGAAGGTGGACACTTATGTTGTTTCCTAGGTGTTCCTAGGCTGTTAACCCTGACCTTGGCTTGACTCTTCATCTGGACACCATTCTGGCATCTTGGTCCTTTGAACAGGAGGCTGTGTCTAGGGTTTTCAGACTACTATGGGGTCAGGGAAACATCTGATCCACTACAAGTTGTGGGGACCCTCTGATACCACACTAGCCTGCCCCTCTGCCCTGGCCCACATGCAGTTACCTCCTGATGGATTTGTGTGTGTTCCATTTTACTTGGCTATGATGGTGGCGACTAAGCTGTTCATAGGCAGTAGAAAACAGCATCCTCAGACCAAGAGACTGCCAGCCACATGGAGATTAGGAGTTGTGGGTGAGAGTGTGAGAAGTTCAAGGGTCCTTTTGTTTCCCCAAATCAGTGAGGGAATATTCCAAGAAGTAAGCTCCACCACTTACCAGGCACTGCAAACTCACAAAACCTTGGGAGGAAGCTGACCATCCCCATCTCCCAGTGTTGGCTGTGTTGAGGGGCTTGATAACTTTGAACCTTCAGAGGGCCTGCTGTCTGGGAGGTCTGGTATTGAGGACCATGCTTTTCTCTTAGGCTCGTAGGTAGTCTTCCCTGGTGCTGTAGTGAAGGCATGCTCTCTAAGCCCCAGAAAGGTGGGTAATGTGACTATATGCCATGGCAGTGAAGAAAGCAGCCTTGTCGTCTACCTGTGCTGTCCAAGCCGTGTAAGACAACCCCCCCTCAACAGCCATCTGCTTCAGGAAGCATATCCTGAGGCCACTGTGTGTTCTTTCTAGGAACAAGGCCACACAGTCCGCCAAGTTCCATGCAAGGCTAGGGCTGTGTTAATGCAAAGGAACAATTGCTGTGGGGCTCTTAGGAGGATGGTGCATGCCTTTGGGCCTGGCTAAGTGGCACCCTCACACATGGATGAGCTGAGTCCTGACTTCTCTCTTGTGACAGAAAAAGAAACCTTAACAGATGCTGCAAATCTTTCTTGGGCCTGGTTCTGGTGTCCAGTGCCCTGCACTTGCACTTGAGAGAAGTTAGGAAAACTGAACACAGAGAAGGCTCCATAGACCTGAAGACACATCATTTTGAGCAAAACGCTGCTTAACTTGCCCTGGTAAACGCTTCCATCTCATACTGGTGGAACAACCGTCCAGGCCTGGTCTGGACAAAGTGTCTCAACATCATGTTGTGTCCCAACCTGGTGATGGGACATGGCAGCTTGATGTCCTGAATCTCCCTGGATCACTCTTGAGACCAAGCACATAGTCTTGTCATTTCTTAGAACAACACTGAAGAAACTTCCAGCTTCATACTCCAAGTCACTCCCCTGGCACCAGGGAGCTTCCATTTTCTCTTGGCCACTCAGCACAGACTCAGTTGGTGAATATACATGTGTGCATATGTGCGTGTACACACATGTGTATGTGTGCTGATGTGAATTGTTCTCACACACTGGCACAACCACCAAGTAGCCTCAGTCATGTGCTCTGGTCAGGAAAGATGAAGGGGTCTGTTTAGGATTACTCGATGCAGTTGGTTAGTTCCTTAGTTCCTGCCGCCCTAGAAGTGCCTAGATAAGGTCAGCGTGAGTTCTGACATCTGCTTTGTTCATCCTCATTTCTACCAGTATTCAAAACACCCCTTTTTACCTGCAGATCAAGTGGCCAGTGTGGTATGGTCCTGGGAGACAGTTTGGAAATAGCAGTCCACTTCCCAGCTGTGGACAGGGCAGGTATGTTAGGACAGGACAGGGAATCACGGCCCAAACCTGGGGTCTGAGAAAGAAGCACCCAGCAGGAGGAGGCCTGGGCATTGCCCCCACCATCGCCTAGTGGAGGTGCATTCTGAGTTCTGCCCAGTTAAACATAGGAATGTAATGAAGTGCAATGGGTGTAAGTCCTGCCACCTTTAGTGTTCAGAGCGTCAGCCTATAAGGCTACTTTCCCCCCTGCACCTTCTGGTCATAGGTGCCTGCATGCTTGTAACCAGGCACATAGCCTGACTCATCCACCAGGTCCACACGGCCAGCTTTGCCCTTGCCCTTTCCTGATTGGTCGAAGCGTTCTTTGTGGGAGCCTGTGAACTTGCTTGTGTCTGTGAGCCGTGACACTGTGGGTGAGGACACAGCTTTCTGAAAGAGAATAGAAGAGGGTGTTATAAGCCAAATGATACAACTGAGTAAGGACCGCCACATTTATTGCAGCATTTAGGTGGGAGGTGGCAGGGGCTGGAGGGTAAGCCAGCTAAGGAGTATGAACCTGCTAGGCCACAGACGAGGGGTTACCTCTCCTGGCTCTTGGTTAGTCCCACACTTACAGGACTAACAAGTGTAAAAATTTCCTAAATTTTTACCTAGTGTGGCCTTCAGATACTGCTAGGCCACGGTCTCCCCGAAGGCAGATGCAATCAAGAACACTAAGTCCCTCACCGTGACGCCAGAGATTACTGGTGCTCGTCCCTCAATGAGCTGGTGCACCTCACGCACAGCCTCCTCGCTGCTCTTCTCCTTGAACCGCTTCTTGGCCAGCTCCTCCAGTGCCTCCTGGAACTGCTCAAAGGTGATGGTCCTGCAGGACTTCCCTCTGTGAATGACAGGCCATGTAAGTCCTCAGGTAGAGGTCCTTGGGACCAACCCCACGGGTATATCATCTCTGCATTCTACAGTGACCCCCTACTGGTCACAGCCAAATGTCACCAACCAGAGTGTCGGGACATTTCTGTATGTGGTCTCTCCTGGGTGGGAGAGCAGAGAGAAAAACAGGAAAGATCCCATCAAACTCTACCAGGGATACCCTAGCCCATCCAGGAGCAGGAGGCTCAGAAGTGGCCTGGAAAGGGGTTATCAAAGTAGGCAAGATTAGGAGGAGCCGTATTACCTGCCTGATCAGAATCCTAAGAATGAGCAGTGCAGGGCACCGTAGTCAGCAGGGTGGCTTGAGGCTGGTGCTTCTACTCACCATGTGTACCTGGCCACCAGTGATCATCCTAGATAATTTGTCATTTCACAAAATCCTCCTGCCAAAATTTGTTGTAATTTTAAGACATTTTCAACTTGACCCTCACCCCCAACTAATCCAAATTACTGAAGTTTTCAGTGTTTTGACATAATGTAGAAGAGACACAAGTCTGTACGCCCTGCATGTTACTGGGGAGTTTCAGTAAAATGGCCAGGGGTAAGCTGCCTTGTATGGCCAGGCATGCCACAGACCCCAGCCGCAGAGTACTAAGCATTCAGGGCTTTAAAGCATCTGACTGACAAAATCCCAGTAGGGCTTTGAAGTCTCTCCATCAGCATAGGATCCAGAGCAGCCAAGATAAGTTTAAGAAAACAAAAACAAGGCAGTAGTAGAGCACATACCCCACAGGCAGAGGCAGGTAGAACTCTGTGAGTTCGAGGCCAGCCTGGCCTACAGTACAGGACAGCCAGGTCTCCAAAACCCTGTTTCAAAACAAAACAATAGACAAACCAAAAACAGAGATGTCTGAGATTATACTATTCCAAGACACCATGCAAAGTCTCCTGAAGGAGACAGGATGAGAGATACTGACAAGGTGTGAGACGTACAGCTCAACATATCTGGAGTCCAGAAACACCCATATAGGTGCCTAACTGAACAAACTCAAGAAGAAAAGACTATTTCAGAAAGCAGCTGGAACATCTGCTGCCTCTGCAAAATAAGCCAGCTAGGATCCACAGCTCCCTCAGTCTACTCAGAGCATGACCCCAGAATTAACTTTCTCATATATATCTGGGAGATAACTTGGGTGACCTTAGGTGGGCAAGGATTTCTTAGAAATGAGGCCAAGTCATCACATTCAATAAGAGAAAAGTGGGCAGACTAGACTTCAGAATATTAAAAGCCATGCTCTTTCAAATGACATGGAAGACAGAAATACCACAGAGCTGCAGGAAATACAACTTGTATCTAAAATACACAAAAGAATTTAAGAAAAGCAGATTTCAAATGGACCAAGTATTCGGACTTGACACCTCACCAGGGAAAACCCATTGATGAGGAACAACACACACAGGAAGTCACCCATGGGAAAGCAGAAGTGATGAGGAAGCTGACTGCTGCATGCTGAGGAGGATGTACCACGGGCCAGTCTTCCTGGGGGCCAGGCTGCTTCCAGAGAAATGAAGATTGAAGCTCATGTTAAACCCATTTATGAATAATGTACAGATTTTATTCAGTCATTCTAACTTGGAAAACCACCCAAATGTCCTTTGGCAGTGGCCAGATAAGCATTCCGTGGGCAGCCTTGTGAGGACACAGCAGTGGCAACACAGTAACAGAGTGGACCCTTAGTGCTAAGGAAACAGACATGAAAATACTACTGTTCCCACACACCCTGAAATTTTACTGGTGCCCAGTAGAGTCTCACACTTTATACATGTCCTGAATATATAGGGCATTTTGACCAAACAACCAGGAGAGCTGAGCCAAATGTTCTTGGAGAAATGCACAGGGCCCCATGCTGGGGGCCACACCTTCTTCTCAGGAGATTGGGGAAGCCACTGAGTCATTACACTTGGATCAAGGATACAGCATAGGAGCTAGAGGACCTTGCAGAATGGCCTCTAATATGGGTAAGGAGTCTTAGTAGACATCTTGTGTCTTAGAAGGAGGGTTCTAGTTCTTCAGTGTTCTTAGCCTCAGCACTTACCAGCTACCCTTGAGACACTGGGTGATCTAGGGCATTGGAGCAGCTTGGCTTCACAGTTCAGTGGTGCCTGGAGCTGACAGCTTTTCCCTCTCTCCTAGGACCTTGGGGGAGTGGGGGACAGCGTTGATCTAAGGCCCCTCACGGCTGCTCTGTTTGTCGTGAGAAGTCAATGGCACTCTTGTCTCCTACTCCCAACCCTTCCTGGGCTGACATGAGGATGTCAGGCCAAATGGTCAGCCTGGCAACCTGCTGCTGGGGCACAAGGCCATTTCTGGGCAGCCTCGGCACCAGGCACCACCAGTATGAGTCACTGGGAGGATGGGGTAACTGGAGGGGCTCTCCCATCACAGGCCACATTCAGATAGAGTTGGATGCCTGCTCCACTGGTACCAAGAATCCCTTTCTGGTCTGTGTCCTTACAAGTCTAACTGTTTTGTTGGGACGAGGGAGCCCTGTCTTGGTGCCCCAGTTCACAGAGAGAACCCCAGGAGACCCAGGCACTTCTTGAAGCAGAATCCCCAACTCACTCTGAGAAGACAATGCCCACTTCTTCCTCAGAGATGTAAAAACCTCTGCAGGGTTCTCTGACAGAGCCTATATCTAGAGCTCTCAGGACTAAGGGATCTTCCTAGGGCACTTCCCTGCCTTTGGTTCCCAAGCTGCCCAAAGCTGGCTCATAAGTGGGTGTCTGCTCACATGTACTCATGAGGCCTGGGATTGCATCCCAGGCCTTGTCCCCATATCTGCAGGGGCACCTTCTCAGTCTCTTGGGAACCTTAGGACCTGGCTAGAGGGGTCAGGACCCAGCCTCAGCAGCAGAGCCCTCTGAGGACTAATTCTCTATGGCCAATACCACAAACACTACCACTCCCCACCTCAGCTTTGGGCTTTCACAGAACCCCTAGTTCAGTCTACTCAGCACTTTGAGAAGTGGTCCCTGTCAAGACTTGTGTAATAAAACTTTTAATAGGTGAAGGAGTAGGGCATATTGAACAAGACAAGGCTGCCTGTGCTTCTTACTTCCTGGGATTTACAGAAGCTGTCACTTCTGAAGCAACCACCAGAGAGCAACCTTGTCAACCAGATACTATACAGGCAGAGAAGGTGCTTCTGAGGAGTGGAGAGCTATACCCTCCCTATACACATGGCAGTCAGAGAGCAGCTAAAGGACCTGGAAGGGACTCCAGAGCAGTGAGGACCTCTACTCCAGGATCCTGCCTTGCAGGGATGCTACCTCATAGGAAGCCCTTCTGGAAGCTTCCTGTAGAAACAGTAAGGGAGCTGACCTGAGTCTGCTGGACCACAAAGCAGCCTCAGCTGCCATGGGCCTCAAGTTGTCTGTCACTACCAGTGTCTAACTCTTTAGATGTGTTCAAGGGAGGTATAGAAGTCTGGTCATTTTCTTCAGACACCAGTCTCTTGTTCCTTCCTCCGGACCCTCCCATGCCCACTGACCTCCCAGGACCCAGGCCTGGGCTCTGTGCAGGGTTAGGCTGATAGTCTCAGCAGGTCACTAGACTTAAATTCCTTGGGAGCAAGTGATATGCTCTTTGGGGCCTGGATGCCAGTTAGCCACAAGGACTCTGACCATCTCAGGAAATCAGAGGCCAAGCAGCAACCCTACTCTGCTAACCCCACTAAGCTGTGGCCCTACTCTGGGCACATTCCACAATATGTCTGTTTACTGGCAGTCACCAGCCTGCCTAGAGGAAGCATCTGTGACCTGCAGCATTGCTACTTCCTCTGTTGAGAACAAATCCTTAAAGCCCCTTTCTACTTGTCATTTTGTGTTTTCCAAGGGGCCTGAGGCTGTGGGATAAACATTCACCAGATGACCCAAAGTGGCACATCTGCCCACCCCTGTTTCCTCATGGCTCTGGCCTGGATTAAGTAGGGGTAAGCCATGATGACAGATGTGCCTCCAGTTGTTCAGACAAGTTATGGATGTTTGGGGAAGTTCATTCTCTTACATGTCCTTCATGCACTGGTCAGCCAGCTTCCCAAGGCAAGACGGAAGAGCTGAGGAACAGAATAAGCTTATCATCTCAACGGCTTATCACTGCAGACTCACCAGAACATATGAAGCCTTAATCAGAAAGTCATAGGGGTCACTAGCTCAATGACCATCAGGCAAAAAAGCTCCACATGCCCTGTCTTTCTCCCAACAGAGGTCAAAACCCTAAATTTCCCAGCAGGCGACTAAGTAGCTACTATACACTGCCATATATAGCCACTAGAGGGCCATGCAGAAGTAAGAATAGCAGCAAAGCTTTAGTTAATGGGAAGAAGAGTAAGATGCATGCCGGATCTTGCTCCATTCAAGGCCTGCAGGGTCAGGCCACTCTTCCCTGGAGCATGTGGCTGTTAGCCTTATCCAAGACCCAGGAATCAGAGCCTGAAGGAGGAGCTCCAGTGACATGTGTGCCATAGGTGCATGGAACTGAGTGGGCCCCACAGCCAGGAACAGAGGCTGCCTCCAAGGGTCCTCACATGTCTAGGGTCCTTGGCATCTGGATCCTCTGAGATGTTTAGACGAGAAGTACACACAGAAACCCATCCTTTCCACAGTACCCAAAACTGGCCAGGACTCCAGACCTGAGGCCTGTTCCTAGGAGTAATGGGCTACATTAGCCCAGGTGGCTGCTATACTGAGCTTCTTCGGCAGCATACAGACATCAGAAAAATCCCATCAGGCCTTACTGACTAGCTCTGGCATGTAAGGAACACCAAGCATCTCATAGACTGAGCAGTGGCTGACAAATCCCCAGTCTAGACAGATCTAGACCCTGCTTTCTTACATGTAGGGACTGGCCTGGCTTCTTTCTGACCTGTATCCAGACATAATGGACACCCAGCCCTGACACCCCAGCCAAGTTACTTTCTGACTCTGCACAGTGTTGGCAGGAATCTGTGTGTTTACTCTGGAGGGTACCCAGCACCCAGTCCAGGCCCAAGAAGGCCAAAGGTCTCTCTGGGCCTCCTTACCTGGCAGTATGGTGGTTAAAATAAGGAGGCAGTAGGTAAGCCCAGCCCAACCCTGAGGCCTCTGTACCTCTTCTGCCACAAGCATACACAGGTACATACACGGACACTCAGGCACAAAGACCCCTTGCAGACAGTCACAGACAGATACAATGCCTAGGGCCCCCAGGTATTTCTCAAGCTGCACCACACTAGCCTTGCTTCGAAATCAGGTCTCCATTAACTGTGTGGAGACTGGCCATGCTGAGCCTTTTGCAGCATGGAGAGTCTAGGTTAACAGTAGTCTACAATAAAACTTGGTATAGAGCTTCAAGAAATTTGTTTAAAATTTAACACATAGTAACATCAAAACAAACAAGCGCTGCCATGGTGACAGGGACCTAAACAAAGGCTGCAGATACCCCAGCTGGCGCCACGCCTGCAGAACCATGGCAACCTGCCCCAAAACAGAAATAGTTGAACTTTTTTTTCCTCTCAAGTCCTGTCAGAGTCAGCAACTTCCTGGAGGTACCTAAGCAATTTCCTCCCAGGCCCCAAACTCCTATAGGAGACAGGTGCTGCCCCTCAAGGGACCACAAACACCCAGACCTCATAATACAAATGGCACCACTACAGCCACCGTTTTCCTGGAAATCTCAATCCCAGAGTTCCCCAGCTCTTTTGCTGATCTCTTTCAGCATTCCCTCACCACCCTGGTACTGAGAATACTGTCCTACACTAGAGGACAATAGGACTTTGAATCTTCTGTTCAGAAATGCCTCTGGAATGAAGATCTTCCTCCAGAACAGAGGTGTTCCAAGTGGGACATAGTTCATAAGGAACCCGATGGAGCCCAGGCTCTGAGCAGGAAAGAGAGTTCAAAGATAGCAAGAGATGAGGAGATGGCAGCCTCTAGGGTCCCAAGTGTCCAGATATGTAGGCAAAAGGAATATCAGAATTTCTGGGTCTCTACTTAGTACAGAATCCTCACCTGGGCTTCCCCAGTCACCTAGCTAGACATCAGCCCCACACTGTGTACCCACAGTGTCAGCAAGCCCAGCCCTGATAGTCTGTCTGCCTAGACTGTCATAGCCTTGAGCCTTCTTTGGGCTTGGGCTGCATGTACTTGTTCTCCAGGACCTTGACTTTCAAGGCAGGGACAGTCTAAGGTTCCCGGGCAGCCCAGAGTCTACAATGAGGAATGGCCGTGTCCTGGAGTTAGGAATGAAATGTCTGAGCATCTGAAGTTCTGCATTCTGGGAACAAGCATTCCCTTCACATGGCTCATTCATATGGGTTCAGTGCCTCCTATGGCAAAAAGGACATGTGGAACTGGAGTTCTCAGTCCTCTGTGGCCCTCGTCATCCAAAAGACCCATGACCACATAGGACTACCCACTGCAAGGCTGTAAAAACACAAGTCCTACATGGGGGTGCAGTGCACATATACAGGCACACAAAAGCTGGAAGACAGCCTCCTTCAGAAGAAGCTGACTGACCTCTGGAAAGGTCACTTCTTCCTTACCTTCCAACCATCCCTTCTAGAAGCTTTCTCATAGACACAAGTCTCTGGGTCTCTTTATTCTTTGGTTAGATCTTGATTATCTTGAACATTGGAATTACTGAGGACACAGTGTCATGAGGGACATGTCTAAGGAGAAGAGCATGATGAGCTCATTAGCCTTGCTTAAAGGACACCTTGTATGCTCCCAGTATAGGAAGAGGGTTTCTGGTAAGTTCAGGATTCGGTCTATAAGGGACACCTGCTGGTGGAGGAGGACCATGAGGAGAGATAAAGTGAGGAGCTGTCCAAGTTTGCTTGCCAGTTTAGACACTGGCAGTGAGCTCCATAAAACCATCAGCTTTAACTGTATACACATGGTAGACGTGGCTAATACATACATGGTAGACATGGTTAACCTGGCTTTTCTAGGTCTCAATGTTGCAGGTCATGTCCACTGGCCTAACAGGAGTACTTGGCACCAGGATGAGGGTCATATCCCTGTATCAGAGGGTCTAGTGCTGATCGTTTTGCAGCCTGGGTCAGTGCCCCTCACTAATGACAGGCCAACCTACCAGAGCAGCTTGGCTTACCAGGACCTACCTGTCTGTCCCTGCCTGGAACTGACCAGTGGAACTCATAAAGCCAGTTTCTATGAGGAGGCTGCACATTTCCCAGCAGGTGATAGCCAGGACAGGCCATATGATAAGCATAGTGATCTCCAACGAACCTGGGAAAGCACCCACCCCCAGACAAGGCCCAGACAAACTCAAGGACAGTCACTTTGGTGAAATGTATAGGGAAGGTCTTAAAGAACTATAAGCATCAAGATTTCCAGGTCATCTATGAAGGAGCAGCAGCAGTATGGAGGCTCTGTGGGCTGATCTTGCTGCATATCCCTGGGTCCTTATGGCCTGTTCTGTACTTTATAGACTCCTCATGGCTCCTGACGTCCAATGATTGTGCTGTTCTATTTAGGGGATTAGGGGAGAGAACTACTATATCCTGACCCTTGGTCTTGGGTCCTTCCTATAAAGGCAATAGAATGAATAGTGTTCAGTAGACCCTCCTCTGTGAGGGTCACATAGGGGCCATTGGTACCCAATAGCATTGCACACAAATGAAGCTGTGGAGAAAGCAATATTGACAGAAGCCTAGGGACCACAGTCTAGAAGTACACAGGAACCCTGGCCAAGGGCCTTCCAGAATAGAGGTGAGGGCTTTCACAGTGGGCATCAAGGTAAAGTGACCACACATATCTGAACCACTGGCCATAACTTCCTCTACCGTCCTCACCCACAATCATTGAACTTCAAGCTGAGGTAGATAGATCTGAGACATCATAGGAACAGAGTCTGAGATGGATGGGTAAAAGGGCTGGAGCTACCTACCTATGTACACACAACATCTGCTTTCATAGGTTGAGGCTACATGGAGAGCCTCTTCTCCAGCTTCTCATTGGGGTTGGAAACCACAAGGAGACAGAGCAAGCAGAATAGACTAGCTCAGACTCCTTTTTGGAATCCTTTGGAATCAGCAGATCCTGGAGAGGGTCAGGATGCAGGACCCCTTTGGGACATGTTTCTCAGCCTTTACAGTATAACCATTCAAACCTAAGACACACTTTTGTGTGCTGTGTACAATAAGAAATTCACTAGGGAGCACAGGGTTGAGATTTTCTTGCTTTGCAGAGGTCTCAAGCTCCCAGTATACAGTGAAGTTGATATCAGCATTGGAATGCATGGGGATAGCTAGGTTCTGGCTCAGTAATCTCTACTGAGCCCCATTCCTAGGGGCCAGGACCTTGAAAATTCAGGCTCAGCTTCTTTCATTTCCCTCAACCACGATCTAGAGGAAGCAACAGCTAGCTTCAGCTGGAACAGAAAGATGTCAATATCACCCTGAATCTAGTAATCTGGCTTATGCCACCTCTTTCCATTGGGACACATGTTAAATCCCTCCACCTTCCCAGTAATGCCTAAGTTTCTGGCATGCGATATTCATTGGTGCTCTCAGGAGCCATCTGCTAGGCCATGTCTACCTTTCTGGCTGTTGCTCAAAGACTCCCCCATGCACCAGTGCATGACCTGGGGGCAGGGAAGCCTTACTATACCTGAAAAACACCAACAGTTCCACAAGCAAAGTGGTGATTGGCAACCATATTATGAAGACATCACCCACCCAAATCTGGAGGAGGAAGCAATGCTCAGCTAGTAGCACCCACAGCGATCAATCACGGGACCTGATAGCACAAAGATGTAAGACAGAATAGTATATGAATGGCCATTCTCTGATTTGTATCAGTTTGGCTGCATATGTGATCATTTCTCAAGTACAAAACTAATGAAAGTTGATAAGAGGATGGAAGAGGGTATCAATGAGCCACTGCCATATCCTGGAAACAAAGCTACATAGGCCTGAGCCTCCCACTAACCTCATAGACTCAGCCCACAGTGGATGGGTCTCTATTCACTTAAGCAGATCTTGATCATGTCTAGGAAACAGCTCACTAACCTGGGTATTGGTTAGAGTTAACTAAGTTTGTTTCTCAAGTCCAGAAGCCCCTACCCTGGCCACATCCAAGGCCAAATGGACCGAGGCAAGGACCAAAGCTCAGGACATGGCCAAGAAGTTCCAAGGCACTTGTGGCTATGTACTTCCCAGACTGTTCCAGACACCACAGGTTCTGTACCCACTTCTTAGCTTCAAGCTTTCAGCATCTGCAAGCAAGATTCTTCCCAGACCCTCACAGCTACTGATATAAGTTGGGCTACCTAAGCCTGCATGGTACTTACTTGATCTTGCTGAAGACAATGTCCACATCAGTGACGGTCACATTCTTCCCATCGATCACATGGCAGTCCTTGCACAGTTTTGACCAGTTCTTACCATGCATCTCCTTTCCTGTTGCCCTGGTGTCCCCATGAACAGCAAACCGCCGAAAGGCCTCCTCCAGGGCGCTGAGCTCAGGAGGTGCGGCTGCACCCTCATTGGCACCCTCTGACTCCAGTGACAACCTCTTAGCAGCCTTGGCTGGGTCTCCTGGGGACTTGGGTGGTGTCTTGTTGGCAGCTTTAGCAGGCTTGGCCTTGCTGTCAGCCATGTTGCTAGGGAAGAAGGAGAAGAAAGGGGTCATTCTGCTTCTCACAGCCCATCTGTGTCCCTGGTTCTTGCTGCAGTATGTGGCAACAAAATAAGGCAAGAACTGAAGAAGAGCACCCTTTCTGGGGTCTGGGAACCTGGGAGTTGAATGCCCAACATGATCGTGTTGGTCCAACTGCTGGACCTGGCACTGACCCTGCCAGCCCGACACCTGCAGACTCTAGAAAAAGGAAACAGGGTCTGACTCAGCAACAGTGTGTTTTACCTTAACCCCACCAGCCACATTTCCATGGCCTCCTCCCTGGGCCTTACCTGCTGTGGGTGAATGACTGGAGGGATGCTTAGAGTCTATAAAATGATGCCACCCTTAAGATCCAGGCCAGTCATGCTATGCTTACTGTCCCTCAGACCTGAGCCTTCTGAGTAGAGGCTGAGCCATGCCCAGGAGTGGTAAATGACCCTGGAGACACAATAAAGGCCTGCCTCGGGATCCCAGAACGTGCAGTTGGCCCTTGGACTCAGATGAAGGGACCCTGAGGAAGGGAAAACCAGAAGTATAGCCATATTCTTTGGGATTTTGTGGGCTGTTGATTCCTAAAACAGGCAGACATCCAGGAGGGCTAAGAAGACTGAGGAGGTAGTGCTACTTCCCAGCAAGACTCAGGAGCACAAGGATATGTAGATGAACCCACCACAGCCACTGATGTTCCAGCAAGGGTAGACACATGCTATTTCCAGCCCCCAGTTAGCTTCTCTCTGGGAACTGAATGCTTAACAGCTCCATGCAAGGAGAGGAACTCTTGGTATAGGTACACACCACTGACCCACAAAGCTGAAATGTGCAGGCCCTGTCCAGACTGGAGATCTCAATGACAATGTAGCCAAGTCATGCTGTGAAATGTGGTCCCTGCTGAACTCACAAAGGTGTGAGTTCCCTAAACAGCCAGAATAACACAAATGCTTGTCAGCCACAAAAGTCAGGTCCCCTTCTTGCCCATCCCCCTTGAAAATGGTAATAAAAACATAACAGAAAAATTCAGCAGATGAGGACAGCAAGGTTAAGTGGGAAGCTCTAGCTGAGTGTGAAGCCCAGGAGTTCCTACATCACCACAAGACCTGACTCATGATGAATCAAGTCCATGCACTTGACGTGTTATCTGAGCTTCTGCCCTGGGCCCTCACAGGACACTGAAACATGAGAGGGGCTCTGCCTTCTGAGGACTGCAGGACACTAAGGCAGGTCAGAGCCTGGAAAGCAGCAAATTCAAGCCAGGCAAAAGAACTGTGAGCAAACCAGTGACAGAAGAATGGCACATCAGGACAGTGAGGGCGTGTCTCACACTGGTGTGGCCACTCCATATCAGACAGGTGCAGACTGCTTTCTGTCCAGGTTTCTTCAACACTATGGTCCCACAAGATAGTGAACAGGTACCACAGTGGGGATGGGCCTCATGGGAAGGAACTCTCACTTCCAGCCCCTCCACCATTCATATTCTGTAGGAGAAAGAATTCTAGGCAGGACTCCCACCCACATCCAGGGGATGAGGGATTTCAGAGGTAGCTCAAAGAGCCTCCTGGTGACTTTGACACTCTAGGAAAATGAGCATTCAGCACTAAGGAGTCAGGGCAAAGTACAGGCTGAAAGGTATCTGCCCAAAGGAATCAATAGGAAGCTCAAGTAACATCCAAGTTCTGGAAAGTAGAATCCATCTAAACTCAACCCTGGAATAAGTCATCCTGGAGTTTTTTTGGGCTCTGTGGGAGAGCAGCTGACATCTGTGAGTTTACTGAATAGCTGACAGCATGGCCACACTGTTTTAAAGTCCCAGTGCCAAATTTTTTCAGCAAGATCAGCTCAGTATGGGACCTATGTAGCAACCAGTGAAGGGTGACAACAACACACTTGCACAAAGGATAGGCTGCAACAGGGGTAGGGGGTTGAGACCCTTTCCTCAGGACGCACCTTGAGAACTATAGTCAGGCCTCCAGACTCTGCGTCCATCTTTGCTTTGTTTTACCCTGAACATGTATTACCTTCATATCACATCATAAAACGTTTTTAAAATAAAAGTAACAGTGGGTTAGGTCCTAACTGTGGCTCTACAAAGATCACCAGAGCATCACTTGCTCTGTGAAAGAAAGAGAAATGGGGTACTGTGCAATCAGAGCACACCCAGGAGCAGGTTATGAGGACACAGGCTCCTGTCCACAGGTTCTCTTTTCTCGTGTGAACTGATCCATTAGCTCACAACAGCAGCAGTAAGAATGAATTGAATCTAAAGAGAATTGAGGCTACAGACAAGGTATCCTGGAATATGGAGGTACCTATAGGCCTAATTCTCTCCTTCACTCCTCCAGTGTTGTGGGATGGCCAGCTGCAGCCTTTTCCCACTCCCATTTAAAGGCCCTGCCTCCTGTTTTTCCTGCCCCACAGCATCTGAGGCAAACCTAAAGCTTAAGGAGATCTCTGTGTGTCCCACCTTGTCACCACAATTTCCATCAGGGAAGTTAGCCCATTTAGAAGAGGTTCCAGGAAGGCACCTGATCCACCAAGGGCAGTGATAAAAGACGCCTCTCGGGTGTGCTCTGTACTTCCAAGGTGTGACTCCTACACCTCAGGTATGTGTCCTAGATATGCCTTGTGCCCCTTTCCTGATAACCTGTAATTCATTGTCAGCCAGCTGGAAGGGATGTACCCTAACTTCATCGTATGGGGTCTGCCTATCAGCAGGTTCCTCTTCCTGAACCAGCCTCCTTCAGCAGTGATTGCTCTCAGAGCAAAGAGAGCCGGTGTGGTGGAGGAGGGGAGTGGCGCCAGCTGGTGACCCAGCAATGACTGCTTATGTTCCCTGAGGGGTCAGGAGGACAGGAGTTGGTAACTTATCCACAACAGCACTGACTGTAGGGACAGACTATGTTACCAGATTTGCATCTTCAGACCAGGCCCTGAGGAGGGCAAGGGAGACCAGCTGGAGGTAGAATTACAGATCTTGCAGTGGGAAGGGATATGGACAGATGCCAGGCACAAGGCTCTCTGCAACCCTGAGGACCCCTATAGCCCAGGCAAGATTTCTTGTATCCCCTATAACCCAACTTTTCCTTATCAACTCCAAAGGTTGACTGTTCTCAACAAAGCCTATAGGAAATCAACTGAGCTCCATTTTTCAGAATGAAAAATACTAAAGCAAATAAAAAAAATGTTTTTCTTAAAGAAAAATAGCTCAGTCGGTTCTGAGGAGATGAGTTTGATTCCTAGAACCCATGTTAAAAAACAAAAACAACAACAAAAGTATGTCAGTGTGTGCTTTTAATCTTCTTATACACTGGGGAGATGGAGATAGGGCAGCAGCCAGCCAGCCTAGCCTAATTAGTGAGTTCTAAGAAATGACAGTGAGGTTGGTTTCTGGCTTCCACATGTGTACACACACACATACACACACAGAGAGAGAGAGAGAGAGAGAAAGAGAGAGAGAGAGAGAGTAAGTACACCTGAACACATAACAGCATGCACACATGTAGCAACACAAAAAGAAGAAAATAAAAAATACAGAAGCTAGAGGTGACAAAGAAGAGACTTGTACAAGCCAAACATCAACTGCTACACACCTCAAGGCACAGCCCCATTACAGGACTGGACATGAGGGGATCAGTGGATGGTCTGTAAGCAGGACAAGGAATTTATTACTACAACCAGGACAAGGTGTCCCTGATCAGAGAAGGCATTTATGAATGTGATGGGTGTTCATGAACAAATTAGGGGTTATGACTAGGCCAGGTGCCCATGAGTGAGACAGATATCAGTATGTGGGGCATGTGTCTGGAACAGGAAAGCATACAGAAAAAAGGGGGAAAGCACTTCTGCATCTCTGGGGAATCTCCACAGGAGCACACAGGCCAGGGATAGCTCTTTCTCTAGAATGTTCCATGATCTCCATTTCGTCCTCATTACTGGATGCTGATTGGGCTTGAAAGAAGCAACCTCCAGATAAATCCAGGGAAGTAAGACTTTCATCCACTTGCAAGACACATACCACTCAATCCCTGACTACCAGCTATGCTGCCCTCAGTTCCACAGGCCTCATCAGCAAAGGTGAGGTCAGGGGCGGCCAGTTAGAAAGACCATGGCCTGATGTTCAAGACAAAGAAGTCTGTCCAAAATGGAAAGAAAAAATTGGCTGTATCCATTTGAAGCTCACCTCTTCTTCCTCACTACATCCCACCAAAGCTTAAGTCCTTTGGGACCCCATGTAAGACCAGGGTTAGTTGACTGTGTGGGATCTAGTCACATCCAGCTAGCCCTGAGAGGGCTTGTTTGAGGATGAGATACAGGCAGCCTCTCCTATACAAGCTCTGTACTTATACACAACACAGCCTTTGATAATTGTTTCATTAATAATACAGCCATACACTCTGCTCCTTGTTAGAATACTCCATGTGAGTAGCTTCTTATCTCAATGGGAGCTGTCATCCCAGGCAGGGTGAACTCCCACAAAGTGGGCATTTTCTGAATGTGTATATCATGCAAGCACACAGAGGCAGTACCAGAAGCTCAAATCTATCAGGAAACCCAGACAGGCCTCTTGTATCCCAGGCCCCATCTACACAGTATACCCAGAAGCCTACAGCCCAGAGTATGACTAGGATTTATCAGGATGGAACACAGTCCTAGTCACTGTTCCAGACCAGTCACTAAGACTGGAGTCCCAAGGCTGAGCTGCTGCCTACAGGCTGACCTGAGAACCAAACCCTGTGCTTCTCATTGTTTCTAGGTTAAACACAACACAATTCTCCCGGGTGTTGCAGGGGAAGGGTAGCCCAGTGTCTGTGTCAACTCACTTCCTATATCCTAGGTCTGGGCTGCATGTTCCAGAAAACCCCATACTTACGTTAGGAGAGAGAATCCTGGGCAAGGAGCCTGGGTTAGAGTTAGGGTTCTATACATCTAGGTGCTTTTTTGTATCCAACATCCAGGGCGACAGAAATGAGCCCAGAACTCCCCAAAGCCACTGGCTGCTCTACCCAGCTGCCCATACTTTCCTGGAATTCATATTTCAGGCCTTACCCACAATGTTGCCCTGATTGCCCTTAAGAGTGACCATTTGAGGTTCTGGCTTACAGTTCTAGGGAAATGAGGATAGCCACCATTCTTGGTTATGGGAGTCACAGAAATACCTTCTAAAAATAATGAATGAGACAAACCCCTGTAGCTAAGTGGGAGCCTAAGACTGAGCATGTAGAAGAACCATGAAACATTCCAGAGTGTTCAGTGACTCCTTAAGGTTGTTCCCACTGGTCAGCTAGAAACCAGGTTTCTCTAGAGCCCTGGGTTGCTTCAGAAATGTGAGTGGAGAGTAAGAGAGTAGGCCCCACATGGCCAGCATTTAGTATGCGCTCCAGGCTCTAGACAACTGTCTAAGGCCAGTAGTGAGTACTGAAATCAAATCCCATCACACATCATCCGATCAAACACTATTTCTAGTCCAGCCTTCAAAATATTTGCCAATATAGCATCCTGCATGGGTCTAAACAGATAAAAATCAAGATCAAGAGGTATGCTTACTGTGGGTCCATATTCTGAGATCTACTTACATCAGAGGTGCTGAAGACCACTCTTTTGAGTGGCATGCCAGGGTTTGCCACCATGCTCCCTCAAGAAACTCCATGTCTCAGGTCCAAAGGGAGCAGATGAACTTGTAGGTGACTGGTTCCTAACACAACATTAACATGGCTTCATGATCACCAAATGTATATGGGCATGCCCAAGTTGCATGCTACGCATCTTAGCATTGTCCTTGGATAGTGAATGAGAAGGGGTTGTGAAGACTGGCCAGTAGGTGGAGCCGACCTTGAGCCAGGCAGCTATGTAACAGGAGTTGAGCATAGCCCCACCCCAACATCTATCTACACCTTAATGCCAGAACCTCTACATGGAACCTAGTTTGGAAATAGTATCTTGACATGAAGTCAACATAGATTGTCCACAGTTGGAAGGTAAATTGTATGCCAATGCCCCTGTAAGACAGAGGCCAGACAGCACTATGTCTACGTATATCCCTCCAAAATGATGAGACCTTGAGGGAAAGGATTAAATCAGTTTCCTGGGCTCTCCTGAGCAGAATAATACTTCCCAAAAGGGTTATAAAAAATTGGTTGAGGCCTTTCCCCTGGAGTATACGCCAAGAAGGTGCTATCTTAGAAGTAGCCACAGAGGGACAAAGCCATGGGAGGAGGCCAGAGAGTCAGATGGGGCTACACCCAATGGCTCTGGGAAGCCAGCCCAAGTAGACTGAGTTTTACGTGGAACTACACATGGCACTATCTTCTGTGACACTCACATATTTCACCTTCAATTGTTATGTTCTGGGACAGAAAAAAATGGAGGTGCACAGAGAAGGTGAGCAAGGATGTAGCATAAGTGCATGGCACACTTACAGGGGAATGAGGAGGCCTAGCTCCTAAGTGTTCTTATACCTATCTACCACTGTCCAGAGCCAAATACCCTTGGGTAGGGAATATTTGCCACAGGACACACTATACACTCTCCCAAAAGGACTTCTGCTTACCAAAAAAAGTGGTAAGAGACTAAAATGTCAAAGTTCAAAGAAGGAAAGATTCTTGTTATGTACAACAAACATGGATTGTCCAATATATACAAAAAAGCCTCTGTAGTCAATAAGGGGGGGATAGGAAGATTACTTATCAGAACAAAAGATGTCCAGGGGAGAGCCAGAGCACACAAGGAACGCCAAGCTTCACTACTATAGCCAGGAAGGTGCAGACATAACTCAAAACCAGATACCAGACACACCTTGCCAGTGGGGACATTTAAGTCTGTCCCAGGCAATTGTTGGTGGGATGTAGAACACGGAGCACCAAGTGGGGAAGGGAACTGGTGGGGCACTCTAGAAAGCAGCACCCCTGGTTCATTAAGTCTGAATGTGCTCATAACCTGAGGCCCAGCAACTGCTGTTCTTCAGGAGCCTTTCAGTTTGCAGGAGAGTCCAGGGCAGCTGTATTCTTGCTCTCCCAAGTGGGAGGCAAAGTCAGCTGACAGTAGAACAGAAAGGTAGAACACTAGAGCCATGGGTGAGTCTGCTTGGACCAAGACTGGTCAAAGAAGATAGTCTAATAGAATAGTAGCTATGTGAATTCATATGTGTAAAAGTCAAAAACTACAGGCAAGAGCTAAGCCAGTGTTCAAGGATAACGTTCATGAAGTGAAATTGTCAAGACCCTTCCACTCCCATACTTTCCACCACAGGACAAAGGGCAATGGGAATGATTGCCAGGAGGAAACTGAAATTACAGTACCGAGGCAGGGTCCCTATGGGAGAGAACTTCAGGGGCCAGCCATCTGGCAGAGCTCACTAAAGCCTGGCAGGTAGAAAGGAGCCTGAGATACGATTCATGAACCACCTTCCTCCTGCTTGCCTGAAAGACCAAAGAAACCCTTGCTTACATTTGGGCCATTTAGACATCAAACCACACGGCTTACAGCTGAGTTATATCATTGTACAGTTATGGAAGACCATGGACCCAAAGAGGTCTCATTCTTTATCAGGAAGTATCATTCTGTCCATAGAGTTTTCTCTGATAACAGTAAACCATTTGTGGGGCACACAAGTACAGGCTTCAGTTCACAGAAACCACACCCTCCGGGACCCCAGCAGGGCCACTCCATTCCATTCCTGCTTGGCGCAAAGACACTAGGGGGAGGCTTTCCAAGTGCTGCAGAGGTAGGATAGGGCACAGATCTGAGGATATTATGGATGGATGCTGTGGGTCTTCTGTGAGGTTGCCCTAGGTGGGGAATGCCCAGAGTGATGCCATTGGTACAGGATGCCCTGTGGATCATAGGTGGGGCTGTCATGGCTGGGGCTACTTTGATTGGGAGATGGTGTAGGTAGGGAGATGCTGTGGACAAGGAAATCCCTGGCCATATATATAGAGAATGCTAAGATTGCAACACTGTGAACCTTCTATATGAGGAAACTGGTCTTCCCAGGTTGAATCAGCACCAGGAGACCCCATGAGGGTGTTAGGGACTGGCAGCCATGTCTGAACCCTGGCTGTGGCTGAGCAGCTCCAGCTCTCTTCCTTTCAGGAGGAACTGGGAAGCTCCATTCTCCTGCATAGGGTCTCCGGGCACAGCTTTTCTGGGCGAGGGAGAAGGGATGGACAAGACTGCAAGGCTCCCTTTCCTGGCAAAACTGAAATCACACCTCCTACAGGCTCCTCCTTCGGTTGTGCACTATAAATAGGACAGCGGGTCCTGCTGAGGAAGCTAGGTCTCATCCTCCGTGGAACTCAGCAGAGCTGTCTTCAGGGCCCTGTTCTGCAGACTTCTCCCAAGCCACCACCCCTCATAGTTGGTTTCAGTGTTCTTAAACGGAATTTTCTAATGTTTATAAAAACTTCCAAAACCTTAGATGATAGTTAAAATAGCTATATACCACAACCTCAAAGAATGGAGAAGGTGGACCCAAGGAGCACTAGGAGGAAAACGTACCTCTGCGCAGGTCGCCCTCACTTCACCATCGGTAAAGACAGGGATTCTCAATCCTCTCAATTCAAATGCGCCACTTCAACAGGGTACCTTGTCTAATGGTGGGTCCCTGGGGTAATCGCAAGCTTTTCTGAATAGAGTCCTTTAGAGACGCTCAGATTGTACCCCTCCCCCTCGCCAGTCCTCTAGGGTCACGTGATGGGAGAGGGACTGGCATTCGAGCAGAAACAGCAGCCCGCCGCCAGAGAACCCAGCTAAAGGCTATGAAAGCAGGGTTTCGCCACCCCCCACCCCCAACATTGCTGGAGTCCTGGAGAGCTCGCGCCGCCTAAGAAGGCCACCTACGCGGCTAAGAGAGGCCAGATACGCAAGTGGGCGCTGGGCCCCAGGACATGCACAGGACCGATCACCAGGACACAGCCTGTCCAACGCTGCGCCACAAAGGGTACTACTCGTCTTCCTCACCTTGATCAAGGCCTCGTTTACATAACCGAAACCTCCGAGCAAGGGTCGAATCCTCCCTCTTCTTCGGGCAAACATGAGCATTCAACACGCGACCCTGACAGAACCCTCGCCATCTCGAATGAGAGACGCAGGATCGAAAGGAGGGTGGGGAACGAACAGGCACTGTCACCTGCAGGACGCAACCCGCGCTCAGGATTCTGGACCCGTGAACCTCCCAGCAGCTCCAGCTCCGGTATGCGCAGCTCCGGGCGGTGGCTTCTCTTTACCCTGTTTCCTACCAGGTTCCACGGGCAGCGACCCGGGTCCCGGCGAGGCCTGGCACCTGGGTCTGGTGGGGAGCCGTGGGGTGCTTTCGGTCCACCGTATTAAGTGCCGACGCAATGCGCCTGGCTCAGTGTACACGCATACCCATTCTTGACACCACTGCCCGGAGGTCTCTTAGGAACCACTGCTTCAGCAGCGAGAGATGATCTAGTCACTGCAGAGTGACAGGTGGCCAGCCTCACAGACCAGAGGCGTTCCAAGCCTTGGCCCCAGAACCGCTTCTCGGACCACGGACAGCGCCCAGCATTAGCTTACCTCCAAAACGCGTCCACTGCTGCGCCTCCGCGACTAGACGCGCGCCCGGGGGCGCCGAGCTCTCAGAGCTGTCCGCCCGGGCCCCGCCCTCTAGCACCGCCCATATGCCCCTCCTCCTCCCGCTCCGCCTAGGCGCGCACTAAGGCCCCTCCCAGCCGCAGCGCAGCGCACGAACACCCGAGGCAGCCACTGCCTTACAAGGCTGCCACAGGCACAGCCGGCCTATGGACGCAGCTCGACCCAGGGTGCGGCCGCTGTGGAGCTGTGGAGCGTGGGAACCGGGCGGAGGTTGGGGAAGAGGGAGTGGGGCACACCTGGCCCTGGGGCCCCGGGTGTGCCTCCAGTCCCGATTGGGGAAGCTGAGGCTGGTGGCGAGTCGCAACACTGCGCACAATCCTTTGCTGATCCTACGTTCCTGGAGAGCTTGATGCGCGTGGTGAGATGTTGGCCACTCGGATAACCTGCACGGAAAGAATCCTCAGAGTCTCTGCTAATTTTCCTTCCTTCTAGGGATGCTTGCCACGGGATCTCCACCCCGCTGACTCTGTGGTGAGATCAGGGTCGCACTAGTGGCTCTGAAGAAAATTATGGGGTTGGTAAGGAGGCAATAGGGCTGGAAGATTTGGTGCAGTAGACTCTTCAGTCCTCCAGGTTCTGTCTCAGACTCTAACTAAGTCAACCCGTGTGTGTGTGTGTGTGTGTGTGTGTGTGTGTGTGTGTGTGTGTGTGTGTGTGTGTGTGTGTGTGTGTTGGGGAATTTGCTGAGTGTCTGACAAATTAACTCATGCTTGAGGGAACCGTGTTCTGAAACTTAAGAAATGGGACCCACCTGAGCACTTGGAGCAAATCACTTCTCCCAATGATAGTAGTCTCTGACACTTAGATCCCTCGCTCTCTGCTTTCTTCAGCTACTCAAAAATGACTAAAAAGTCACTTCTAATTCTTGCTCTCCTGAGAATTCTCACTCACTATGGAAACCATGTGAGTTTAGGACTGTGGGACTATGTGGAATGGAGAGCCAGACCCAGGCCCTCTTCTTTTTTATGGGGTTCTGGCTTGGCCACTTGCCTTATGTCCCATAAAGCCCCAAGCCCTGCCATCCCCTGAAAATCAACAATGTAAACAAAGTTCTGAAAGCTGAAATTCATGTTTATGTTTCTATTAGCATGTTTTCAAATGGTGACTCTAAATTTTTTTTTATTTATTGTATGTGCATATGCCTGTTTGTCAGTATGTGCACCACTTGCATGCTGGGTGCCCTCAGAGACCAGATAGATAAGTTAGATTTCTTAGAACTGGAGTTACAGGTAATTGTGGGATGCCTGATGTGGGTTCTTGGAATCAAATCCAGGTCCTCTGCAGACTTGTATCAATATAATAAAGTTCTGGAGGCCCTGCTGTTAACAGCCATGGTCCAAGATGTCAACTTGATGGGTTCGAATAGTGTCTTCTGACCTGACCCTCTTACAGCATGACAGCTGCTGAAGTTTCAAGGCTCTTACCTGCAGACAATCTGTACAGGCGACCTGCACCTAATCCAAATGGGTGTACCTCTGGTAAGCATCCCTCATTGTGACCCAGCAAAACACCTCTGCTGGGGTGATGGTGGGCCTCCAAATTCACTACACTTGTAACCTCAAAATATGTGCAAACAGGGTCTTAGTCTGGGGATATAATTCAGAGGAAAAGGCTTCTTTTCCTGCCTGGATCTCCAGGACAACAAAAAGTCCATGAGGGGTCTGCTTATGAAATTATTGTTGGTATCTTCAGATGGGAGCTTATCCTAGATTATTCCAGTAGGTCCTAAATCCAGTGATAAGTCTGTGTCCACATGACTCCTGCAGTATCAGAGCACATACCCAGGCAGACCACTATGTGTAGGTTCAGGCTCCTGGAGATTTGAATGCTGCAGACCAAGGTAAGGTCCCCTGTCTTTTTTGTGACCCGGGCTTAGGAGAGATATGCAGACCAGAGCAATAGCCTGGCCAAAAAGGGTCCTATCTGTGGTCAGCATGGAGTTCAGGGATGGAATGAATGAATGATCATTGGCAACCTTCAAAATCTGAGAACAATGGCTGGGGGGGAGGGCAGGAATGGGATCTATGCTGAGTTCCAGATAAGAACAGGATGTGGCAGAGGAGCATGAGATACTGGCGGTTTCCAACTGGATTGTGCAGGTGTTCATTCCTGTCTCCTCCAGAGAGGGTCTCAGCAGCCCATGTCCTAGGAACCTGCTACAGAAGTCTCCATCAGAGTTACACAAAGACCAGGAGTTACAGCCTACTATAAGAGCCTACTAGGTATATAGTCCTACAGAGAGGCTTGGAAATGCAGCCCAATGTAGGAGAGCAAACAGCTCCAGAGAATTGTTACTGCCTAGCAGGAGCAGTTCTTGATAGCCTTTGTTTCTCTCTGAAGTCCTGAGGAAGGCATATAGGAAGTCACCTGCTGCTGCTGGCAGTCCTAGCCTGGACCTAGCTGGAATTCTAGGGTGGCTTCTGGTTGATTCTGAAGAATATATGTCTTAAAAAGCAAATTATATCTCTTTGTAGTTGTGAGCAGGTAGGTAAGGTCTGGTAAGCACTAAATATTTAGCTGAAGATGCCATTGCTGAAGATGCCAGAGAGGCCTGCCTATGGCCCTCATTAACAAGGGCCACGAGTAAGTTTCAGCCCCTCTATGACTGTCAAACACAAACCAAGTCTGGCAGATAGACTGGGGGGGGGGGGCTCATAGCTCTGGGTCCTGGGTCAGAGGTTAGACTCCAAAGGAAAAGAGGAATGCGAAGCCTTGGGGCCTTTCTACCCCTCTCCTCAGTATGATTGTGATAGTATCTTCAGAACCAGACAAGATTGGACGCTGCCAGAGCCTTGTGAGCAAGCAGACCTGAAGATGGCAACACAGTCTACCTTCATATCACCCTACATCTTTCTACCCATACAGGGCCAAATTCAGAAACCCTTAAACAAGGTTCTGCTTATAGTCTCAGCTTATTTCTGTGTAGCACTGGAAGGCTCCATGTAGAGAGCTTGTCTCCAGGAGTCACAACAGGGTCAGGTTGTCCCTGAGTAGCCCAGCCAAGGAGTCATAGAAAATTCTACTAACAAGTGAGCTTCTCTAAGCCTGGGGTTCTGAGTGTCCCCCTTACTAGCCACAATGATACTTCTGGTTGACTTTGATTCCCAGAGATCCCATCTGAGACCAAGAAGAAGCATGATGGAGGCGTTTGGCCCATGGAGCATAAGAGATGGGCAAGTGGCCCTTTCCACCTGGAGGCATCTGATCCAGCTCAATCAACCCTTCTCAGCTGGCCAATGATCCTTATTGGACTTCTCTGGGACAAAGCCTTATTAGTTTTCTATATTCATCACATATGAAAAACATGTATACATTCTATTAACTAAAGTATCACATTTTATTTCTGAGCTATAACTCTACAAATTTATTATTAAAATGTTTAAAGTTTTAAGAACCTAAAGTTTTGCTTCTTTTGGCTAAAAATATTCTTGACCATATAGCAGCCTCAAGACTGGGCACAGTGCCCCCCTCTATAAGAGATAACTCAGCTTATGTGGATTGAATTTGCAGCCCATGTAGACAAAATGTGGCTCAGATTGGCTGTAGACATCCATCTTGCCTACAGGAGAGCATTTTTAGGAGCTTCCTTCTTCACAGGGACATACACTTAAATTTGCCTATGCAACCTTGTCCTGGAATTCTGGTCAACAATGGGAGCTTAGACCTAATGGAAGATGAGATCCAAATGGAGCTATAGTAACCTTTTGTGGCCAGGAAGTCTCCATCCCTGTAGAAGGAGAGACATTATCAGCCAGATCCACCTTTCCTTCTAGGCTCATGGTAGTGATGCAGAGAATGACATCTCGGTATTCTACCCCATGTGATGGTCACCTACTAACTCCTGACAAAAGATCACCCACCTTCCTGTGTACAGAATCGGGGCTACAGGTCTGAAGGACCCTGATGTTGTATGAAGTGTGTGGTTCACATCCCAGTCAGTAACAGGGGGAACCTGAGTGTGTCTGAGAAATGCTTTTCCTCATAAGCAATATTTATAAAGGCATGTAGTGGTACCTAGCATGTGAACAGTCACAAAGGGCCTCCCAGCAAAATGGAGTTCTCTTTCTCTCTCTATGAAGTAACACAAAACAGATGTGGTGTCTGAAAGTAAGACAGCAAAGGACTATGGTCTCTGAAAAATGAACACCCAGCTCTAATAGCTTCCCAACTATGGAGTAGAGAGAACTCAGGCAGTGATCTCCAAGTTGGAAAAGCCATGCAACCTAGGAGAGGGAACACCACAAGGTCCTTCAAGTGTTCAGCAGAGCACAGATCACTCAAAGGAGGAAGCTATCTAATCCTGGGATTAGAGGTGGGGGAGGTGAAAACATGCCAGAGAGAAAAGAGCTGGCACAAACACTACCCTGACAAGTCTAGGAGGTTCAGAACTCATAGTCACTGACTAAAACTAAACTGCAGAAGTCTGTGGCTTCACAGAGAGAGTAGTCACCCTTGAATGAGCTACACTCTGGTCTTACCCATAACTTAATAGCAAGGCATGAAAAGACCAAACTGATATTAAACAATTATATCACAGAATAATAATATTGAATACAGAAATATTCAACTCCAAGAAAAGGTAAGCTTCACATTTTCTGGCATCTAACCAGAAATATTAGGCAAAGCTGTAAGAAAAATCGACCTATAATTAAGAAACAAACTAATTTACTGACCCAAACCAGCATAAGTGCTTTTAAAAAGTATCATAACTATTTCCTCTCATTTGGAAAATACAACAATCCAATCAAATTTCTAGTGATAAAACTGTATACACACGATGAACACACTAAGTAGGATGAGTAACAAGAAGGAAAGACAAAAGGGAAAACATTGGAAATGTAAATAAAGTATCAAAATAAATAAATAAATAAATAAATAAATAAATAAATAAATAAATAAATGAAAAAAATGAAAAAAATGAAAAAAAAAAAAGAAGGGAAGACAATCCATGTGAGGTCAGAGTTAGCAGCTGTGCACAGGAAAAGATGAAGAGAACAGATCTGGGTGGTCAGTGATATGTCACTAAGTAGACCATCAGCTGGGCTTCCAGAAGAAAAGCAAGGTGGACAGCTCTGAAGCTGTCCTCTGGCCTACACACACACACACACACACACACACACACACACACGAGGGTGGGGGAGAGAGATGGAGAAATCCAGAGAAGATATTCCAAAAAAAAAAAAAAATGAATATAAAAGCATTATGGTACACTGTTAAGTGGAAATCTTAAAAGTAGCCATGGGAAGGGCGTAAAGTCCTGACCTGAGCCCAAACACCAGGTAAGAAAGTCTGTATCATGACAGTGAGCAGAAACCAGCTCTGATTAATAGACTTGGGGTTCTACATATGTCTTGGTCTTTTTGCATCTATTTTTGTTGGTCTTAAAACTCTAGGTAGCATGAATTTAGTTTATATTTCTATTAGGCTGAGATCACACTGGCTCCTCCTGCTTTAGAGTTCAGGATGGTATGCAGCTCTATCCATTTCAACTCTCAGCCAAGAAGCTCTATCATTAGGCTGACCCCACTTCCCTAAGTTCTCTCTTCTCTAGCTCTGAAAGGTCTCTTCATTTACTCTAGACCCCAGATGCAAATAAAAGTATACTTTTATGCATGAGCTAGTAATTTTATAGCACAAGATTTACTATATAACCTGGACACTCCCTTTTAAAAATCTTATTTCTTAAGCCTTTGTCCATGTTCAGGTACAATACTGCAGAGTATATCTGCCACCCTTTCTGATATCGTTAGCCACCCAGCCACAGGCAGCTCACCTCTTTCTGGAGAACCTTCTATTTGTAAGTTGTGAGATCACCCTTCTGGAAGCCAGAGGCTGGCCTCTTCCCGGAGGTTGAGTTGGAAGTGAGCCACCCCTCAGTCCGTGGGCTTCTGTGTGTTCCAGGGTTCACTTGCCATGAGCCGGGACAGCAGCTGGGGCTATAGGCAATAGCCACACAGTCATCCCTCTGTTACTCCATCTTACCCCTCCACCCTTCCTCCTCTCCCAGCTCTCTGGAGGCAGACAGGTGGATCTCTGTGAGATCTGGCTCCCTTAGACTAATTTTTGTCTCCTCCCTCCATCCTTTGTGCCACACATTTGTATGAATGATCTTTAAAATGCACCTTGAGCCTGTGGTTGTATAGAAGCCATATGACCCTCTTTGCCTGGAGCCCCTTTTCTAGAGTTAGGAAATACTGAGGAATTATTGAAAGATTCAGAGTACTCAGACGTTCCCAGTGACTCATTAAGAGGCATCATCATAATGTCAGTCATTTAAAAACTGAATGGCAGCTGTTTTGAAAACAAATGTTTAAGAGTGCTCTAACTTCAGCAGGCTAATGAAGTGGCCAGACTTTTTTCCTTTGAAACAGGGCTGTGTTATTGGACATGGGGGTTACAATCTGTGCCCCAAGTCACATCTAACCACCAATCCTCAATAAACCAATAAAAAGAGACAAATTAAAAGTGAAAAGCGAAACAAGATTTATCCAATGTGGCCATATTAGGAAGAGGGGCAAAAGATCTAGCAAACCCCTCAAGTATATCTTCCAGGTACTGAAGTGAGATCAAGGTTTAAACAGAGAACTATTGGAAATGAAATCTCTTTCCAGGAGGCAAATTTTCTTCCTGGCTTGTACCCTTTCTTTCTAGAATGAGATTCCTGAGGAAATTCCCATTTGGGGAGAGTCTTGTTGTTTAATAGTCTTATAGTCAGATCAAAAGCAGCAAATGTCTCTTTAGAGTCTCTTCATTTCTGCCAGGCTGGTTATAACTTTAGCATCGTAAATTACATGTAGCCTTGTTTTTGTTGTTAACATGACTATTTCATCTGGCTCTGCCCTCTGCATCCTTTATGAAGCCAACACATGCACACACGTATGTGAAATGTATATGTGTGACACACAGACACATACATGCACACACGCAAGCCCGTGTTTCTTTGCTGGCCACACAATAGGATGGCAAAGGTGTCCTAGCTTCTGTGGTAGCCAGCCAAGAGATACTGTAAACAAAGATCAGTCCAGAGTGCTGAGCCACCTCACAGAAGTACAGAGTCAGCAGTACAGACAAGATGCAGCAGCTTGTGCTTGTCCCATAAACATTCCATTCAGGACTGGAGAGATGGCTCAGCACTTAAGAGTACTGATTGCTCTTCCAGAAGTCTTGAGTTCAATTCCCAGCAACCACATGGTAGTTCACAACCATCTGTAATGGAATCCAATGCTCTCTTCTGGTGTGTCTGAAGATAGCTACAGTGTACTCATATACATTAAATAAATAATAAATTAAAAGGAAACCATTCCATGTGAGTTCAAGCTATTGCTTCCCAAGTTATCCTCTGCCCCACTGAGACAATTACTTTTGCAGTGTTATTTCTATCCTCTGAAGATGTCAGTTTTGCTATTGTGAGCTCAGTGTCTTCCAGTCTTTTCATATCTACCCACTTTGACTTCTGCTTATTAGCTTCTCAGCTTGTCTCCTCTAAGCTTGCCTCTTCTGATTATGTTCATTTCTGCCTCTTGGAGATCTTATGCTGCATATCTCACACACTGCTCAAAGGTCTGAGGAGGGATGGTTGGTTACAGGTCTGTTCTTTCTCTAGGCTTGGATGATAAATAGATTATCCCAATTCGAATTTTCCCAGAGCATGTGCAAACCCCAATACTGCAGTCTCTCTCTCCAGAATATGCCTCAGATTTGCTCATATGTTCAGGTTATGCAGCTGGGAAGAGATGCCCATCTGCCAAAGGAGTCTGTAGCACCTAAATCCAAAGTGAGAAAGTTTGTGACATCTTTCCTGCCTGTCAGCTGGTTTCTGAAATGTGGTAAGAGGGTTCTGAGATGGAGTGGGCAGGGTCAGGAACTACTAGCTCTGCCTTAGAAAGACACAGTAACAGAACAAGAGAGGGCCGAAACCTCACTTTGTGGTCCAATTGTACCTCACAGTTCTTAAATGAAAACAAGTGGCAAGGAGATTAAGAGTGTGTTCTTATTTTAGGTGGCCACATTGTGCTGGCTAGTTTTATGTCAACATAAGCTTGAGTCACTGGAGAAAAGGGAGCCTCACTTTAAAAAAAAAATGCATCTATAAGATCCAGTGTGTAGGCAAGCCTGTAGGGCATTTTCTTTAATAGTGATTGATGGGGGAAAACCCTGGGCTGGTGGTAATCCTGAGTTCTATAGGAAAACAGACTGAACAAGTCATTAAGAACAAGCCAGGAACCACTCCTCCGTGGACTCTGCATAAGCTCCTGTCTCCAAATTCCTACCCTGTTTTGAGTTCCTGTCCTGACTTGTTCCTAATGACTTGTGAAAAGGCTAATAATTTTCTACATCTGGCAAATCTGTCCTTCAAGAATGAAGGAGAAACTAAGACATTTTCTCATAAACAAAAATTGAGTAAATTTGTCATCAGAAAAACTTAGCCTAAAAAAACTGCTAAGGGAATTATTCAGAATACTATATGATTATTCAGACATGCTATACAAAGCTGAAAAGGATAAAGAAAACAGATTAAATACAAGCACAACAATAGTCCAAATATTATATTTACATTTTAACTCCTCTCTTTTCTATATAGTTTAAAGGATAAATACTTAAATAATAATAAATGGTTGTTATTGGGCCCATAGTGAATAAATATAATCCGTGACAATCACAAAATAGTAAAATAGTGAAGTCTTTTTTTAACAGTAATTATATGGATGCATATAACATCCTATGCTTATCTGATAAATTCTACTCCCTTTGTCCATCCTCAAACAACCAAAACCAAACAAAGCACAGTGTTCAAAGAAATACATTATATATTATTGATAAAAGGCTCAATTTACATATCTAAAGACACTGTCTTAAAATATGTGGAGCAAAAATAGAATTGAAGGGAGAAATAGACAGTTCTGCAATTATTATGGAAGACTTCAAAATACCATTTTCAGTAATCAATGGAGCAATCATACATATAGCAAAATGAAAAAGAAAAACATAAATAACACCACAAACTAATTATACCTGACATGCTGTGGTACATAGAACATTCTCTAGGACAGACCATAGCAAAGTCACACCACAACCAAAAAAAGAAAAAGAAAAAGAAAAGAAACCTCTTAATACATTTAAAACATTTTATATCACACTAATTCTACTTTTAGTTATAGTGGAGTGAAACTAGAAATCATTAATAAAAATATATAATGCACATAAAGCATTCCTGATGACCAAAGGCATTGGATGCCCTTGAACCAGAGATATAGATAGCCATGAGCATCCTGACATGGGTGCTGGGAACTTGGGTCCTCTGTAAGAATAGTATATCTCTGATCTATCTCTCCAGACCCCAAGAAGAAAAATTTAAATGCAGAGATGCTGCAACTTCAATATGAATTTGAATTCAGAGGGAGAAATAGATAATTCTGCAATATAAGAAGTTGAATATGCATTTCTAACAGACTTGTTCACAGTCCTTGCAGAAATATCCAGAAACAGCAGCAAATACTACATTGAGCTGATGAAACAAGGTCAGGGAGGCAAAAAGAACAGATGAACATGCCAAGCACGTGTCTGAAGGGGAAACACAAGAGAAGAAGCTGAAGCTCAGAGAGGACACTGTTACAGGATTACAAGTAGAGGTGGATCCTTAGCCAACGATGGTCATCTGTGCCACAGAAAGCAAGAAACAGTCCAGGTATAGTGACAGCAGGGTCAGGGATGAAGGATGATGGATGGACTGAGATGTGCAGTGGAGCACAGATTTGGGAGTAGAGGCCCATTGTCTCTGTGCAGAACATTCAGTGGGGCCTGCACATCTAACAGACAGCCTCTTCCACCCCATGGGAAACAAGGAGACTCTGCTGTTAAAACACAAGAGAAAGCCACCATGGAGAAAAGAGACTAGAACATTCCCATATTCCCACCTTGACATTCCCTTTTACTGGGGCCACTAGCACCCTCAGGCCCAGAGTCCTCTCCTTTCTCCCTGGTGGCCATCGAGGTGATTCTTCTGCCTCATATGTAGTCCAAATCATGGGTCAATAGATGGGTATTC
>CM052716.1:416855-434360 GCA_028551405.1 Uromys caudimaculatus
GTGACAATTGTGAAGGGTGTCATTTCCCTGATTTCTTTCTCAGCCTGTTTATCCTTTGAGTATAGGAAGGCTACTGATTTGTTAGAGTTAATTTTATATCCAGCCACTTTGCTGAAGTTGTTTATCAGCTGCAGGAGTTCTCTGGTGGAGTTTTTCGGGTCACTTAGATATACGATCATATCATCTGCAAATAGTGATACTTTGATTTCTTCCTTACCAATTTGTATCCCTTTGACCTCCTTTTGTTGTCTAATTGCTGGTGGGCGGGTGGGCAGGAGGAGGAATTCCCTCACAGAGGCGGGGAGGGGGAGGGGACACAGGGTTTCCAAAGAAAAGGGGAATCATCGGAAATGTAAATAAAAAAAAAATAAAATAAAAAAAAGAAAAAATAAATAAAAAAGAAAAAAAAAAGAAAAGAGACCCTGCCATTAGCCACACCATGGTGAACCTGGAGGGCATCCCGCCAAGTAAAGTAGGAAGAAAAATACTGCATGATTTCCCATTTACATGGGACCAAAAGCAAGCTACCAACCAATTGGTGCCCCTGGGGAAGATCACGGCTCCCACCCACAATTATAGTTCATTGCAGACTGTTGAGACCTTGTGGGCCTTTCCCTGTCCATTCTGGCATGTCCATTGGTGTCATCCTTGTACAAGTAACATTATAGAGACTGAACAGACTGTATTTAGGAATATATCTGTATATACATACACATATACACATGCAATGACAATTTGTGAAACACAAGACCATAAATTTGAATAGAGCCCAGAGGGCTCATGGGAGGGATTGGAAGAAGGAGAGGGAAGGGAGAAATGTAAATAAATTATAATGTCAAAAATAAAAGAACATTGATCTATAGAAAAAAAAAAGAGACTAGAACAGTAATACTGGAGATTAGGGGCCCTCATGGAAGAGATTCTTGCTTATCAAAATTTAGGAGGCTTAGAATATGGGAGGACTAGAGCAGGGAGAGACAGGCAGAGAAGTGGTATTGATCAAGGAGGGTAGAAACAGAGCTACACATGTACATATGTGCACTCCTATGGAACAGAAGTGGGGAAGACTATCCACTGAAAGGAACAAGACAAGATGGAAATTTGGTACAGAGGGAGTCAGATCCCTACTTCACAGCCTATATTCAAATGGACCATAGGGAAAGGTCTTATACCACAATAAAAATATTGTTATGTATTCATGTAAAAGATAATCACTGTTGTTCTTTCAGGTGTTCAAGTAGAAAGACATATTAATCAGACCAATATGTGTTATCTATAAGGTAAGTTTAAGTGTGGCTATATTAGCACTTATGGCTCTGGCTCATTGGATGGTGTGAAATGAAAAACAGTCAAGTTCCACACCTAAAAACTCCACCTGTAGTTTACCCAGCTGACAAAGGGTGTGTCTCAAGTTCTCCAGAAGCAATAAAGAAAGCCAGGTGTGGTGGTGCACTCCTATAGCCTCAGCATTTGGGTTTGAGTGTGAGGACATCGGGGCAGCATAAGAAACTGTCTCAGAGTGGGGGCTATCCAAAACGCTGTTGCCTGTACATGGGTTGTGTTCTTCTAGCTGGGCTGTCTTATCTGGCCTCAGTGGGAGAGGATGCACCTAGCCTCACAGAGACTTGATGTGCCAGGGTGGGGAGATACCCAAGGGGTCCCCCACCCACTCAGAAGAGAAGGGAGGAGGATAGGGGAAGGATTTTGGGAGAGGGCGACCAGGAAGGGGCAGTGAGTAGGATACAAAGTAAGTATTATAATAATAATAATAATAATAATAATAATAATAATAATAGAAACTGTCTCAAACAAACAAATGTGCTCAGCCTCATTAGTGATGAAGGAAATGCTAGAGTTACCAATCCACAACACTGGCAGGACTGGAGTGTTCTAAATCATCAGAGCGTTCTGCACATTACCATCAGAGTGTGGCCTGTAGGGCAACTTGCCCCACCTGGGGGTACATCCCATACACAGCCATCAAACCAGGACATTATTGTGGATGCTGGGAAGTGTTTGCTGATGGAAGCATGATAAACTGTCTCCTGAGAGGCTCTACCAGAGCCTGACAAATACAGAGGCAGATGCTGATAGCCAACCATTGGACTGTGTGTGTGGGGTCCCAGATGGAGGAGTTGGAGAAGGGACTGAAGGAGCTGAGGGGGTTTGCAGCCCCATGGAGGGAGCAACTGTGTCATCTGGCCAGACCTCCCAGAGCTCCTGAAGGCTGGACCACCAGTCAAAGAATACACATGGAGGGATCCATGGTGCTGTCTGCGTATGTGGCAAAGGAGGGCCTTGTTGGACATCAGTGGGAGGAGAGGCTCTTGGACCTGAGGGTGTTTGATGCCCAGTGTAGAGGAATGCCAGGGAGGGAAGACGGGAGTGGGTGAGTGAGCACCCTCATAGAGGCAGGAGGAGGGAGGATAGGATAGGGAGTTTCCACAGGGGAAAACATTTGAAATGTAAATAAAGTAAATATCCCCCAAAAAAAGAAGGAATAAATAAATAAATAAATAAATAAATAAATAAATAAATGGACAAAGATGGAGCAGAGACTGAGGGAATGGGCAAACAATAGCTTACAACTTGAGACTCATCTCATGGATAAGCACCAATCCCTGACACTATTGTATCTGGTCTGTTATGCTTGCAGACCAGAGCCTAGCATAACTGTCCTCTGAGATGCACCACCCAGCAGCTGACTGAAACAGATACAGAGACCCACAGCCAAACATTGAATGGAGCTCAGAAAATCTTATGGAAGAGTTGGAGGAAGGATTGAGGACCCTAAAGAGGATAGGAACTCCACAGGAAAACCAACAGAGGAAACTAGCCTGGACCTTGGGGTCTCTTAAAGACTCAGCCACCAACCAAAGGTCATACATGAACTGGCTGGACTGAGGCCCCCAGTACATATGTAGCAGTTATGCGGCTCAAAATCCATGTGGGTCCCCAAACACCTGGAGCAGGAGCTGTGCCTAAAGCTGTTGTCTTTCTGTGGAATTCTTTCCCCAGATGGGCTTCCTTGTCTGGCCTCAGTAGATGAGGATGCACCTAAACCTGCAGAAACTTGACATACCAGGGCGGGAGGATATGTGGGGGAACACCCTCTCAGAGGAGAAGAGAGTGGGGAAGGGAGTCTGTAAGGGGGGACCAGGAGGGTGGGTAGTGATATAAAATAATTGATTGATTAATTAATGGGGACAAATAAAACAAAATTGCACAATTTAAAAAATGGTAACATGAAATGCAAAAAAAAAAAAAGAAAGAAAAGAAAAGAAAGAAAGGAAGAAAAGAAAAGAAAAAGAAAACAGCCTCATTTGCAGAGCTGAACATTCAGAAGCCCAGCAGTTTGACTGCCAAGAACAGACCCAGGAGAAGCCTCCACACATCTGGCATGGCAGATATTTTGATATCAATAATACAGAGGCCATATCAGTGCTCATCAAGAAAAAGGACCACAGGATGACAAGTATAGGAAGAGCTGGCAATTTGGTATTAAGTAAAGAGTAAAATTTTCAAAAGATTCATAACATTATGTAACAGTGAATTACATTTATGTCTCTTTTTTGGAAAATATATGTTAAAGTATAAGAAAAAGAGAAAGGAAAACAAGAGAAAAAAGTGACCAAATCTCAGAAGGCAAGCTACAGAAGTTGATGCCATGCTGGACCCTGCTCTACTAGCTCCAGGCAGCAGGCAGTACCTAAATAGATCTTGATTATAAGTGGGTCTTCCCACTTCAAATGATTTAATTAAGAAAACAATCCTTCACAGGTATATCCAGCCACTTGGGTTTTAGTTAATTTCAGATGTACTCAAGTTGACCACCAAAAATAGCCATCACAAGTGGCTAAAACATGGAGGTAGGATCTAGAGAGATGGCTCGGCGGTTAAGAGCACCGCTTGCTCTTCCAATGGTCCTGAATTCAATTCCCAGCAACCACATGGTGGCTCAAAATCATCTAGGACTGGAATCTGATGCTCTCTTCTGGCATGCAGGTATACATACAGATAGAGCACTCATATACATAAAATAAATAAATCTTTTTTAAAATGTAGGTTACTTAAAAGCAAGCTATTCACAGAGTCGGTCTTTAACTAAGAACTGCAATTCCCATTATGTGACCCAAAGTCTAAACAAGAGAGGAGCTGCAGCTGCATTCCTAATCACCTTTGGCCTTCTCACACAACCTATTTCTCAAATTGACTGTTACTTCCCCTTATAGGAGCTCAGGGAAGTTAACTTGAGGTTGTAGACAATAACTTCCCCAAGTCCATGAGTATTTCCCATGCTCACCGGTCTCCAGCACAGGAGCTCCAGAACGGAGCCATAGTGGACAGAGATAACTGGGGCCTTAAGCAACAGGACTAGATACAAACCGAGCCTGGGGCCCCGACAATGTCTACTTTCACTCTCAGTGACTATGGCCTCCAGGTTCAGGGCCGCAGCTGGACTTGCTGGTGTCATGAAGGGTTTTTCTAGGTAGGTGTTTCTGTTCCTCTTTCCTGTAGTTTCCCCAGAGGAAGCATCTCAGATACCTGACTGTGAGCATCGTGTTCCCATAATCCCTGTTCTTTCCTCACAGTATGGTCCTGCCCACCATACCTGTCCTTGGATGCTGCCTCACATGCTCTTTCATCAACATCTTACATGACAGCCACAGGCTCATAAAACATTATGTCCCTAATACCTGCTCATGAATGAATTCCAACACAGTAGCAGCAGTAAGCTACAAATACCCTCTATCTACCTTCCCGAATAGCACTGTGGAGCCAACCACCTTAACAGCTGAGAGTGGACACAATCCATGACACAGCTTTTCTTCTGTACATTTCCACTACAATACAAACTGAAGACATGTAGATTAAAAAGTAAAATTATTCTTTAACATGATCCAAAAAAATATAAAAGCATTAATAAAATAAGAATAAAGCACTGGACAGTGGTGGTTTACACCTTTAACCCCAGCACTAGGGAAGCAGATAATGTAAGTTATAGAGCAAGTGGTATACAGAACACTATATTTGCATATATTAAGTCAAAAAGCTAAAATTATTCAACTCATAATACTATTTAAAACAATGAATTTAACAAAACTGGCACAAAATTTGCACAGAATCTAAAACTCATTGTTTAGAAAAATCAGACATCAATCTTCATGGATTAGTACACAAAATATTGCTAAAATGGTAGGCCTCCCACAATCCCTATTGAATGTTCTTTAGGCTTTTTAAAGGTAAAACTGAAAGGTTGACCCTAAAGTGCATTATGGGAATTTATAGTAGCCAGAATGATTCTGAGTGCAAGTCAAGAGCACAAGAATTCCAGTTTCTCTACATTGCTACCAATATTTGATATTTTTCTGGGCTTTATTATTTTTTAAAATATGTAACCATCCCAGTGGGTGTGATATGGTATCTCGTGATAGTTTTTAAATAACTGTTATTTTGTTCTTTGGCAATGTTATACATGTACACTCTGATGATTGTAACTCCCACCAATCTAATCTTCCTTCTCTCTAGATAACAGTCCAGGCTGACCTTGAAATCAAGGATCCCCAGGCCTCCTAACTGTTTCTTAGAATCTTAAGACAATTCTATATTTCTGGAATAAATTTTAATCTGTTGTGGCATTTATTTATTTATGGTGCCAGGCTCACGATAGTACTAATTTATTCAACAGTACTGATGTTTCTGTTCATGTAAAGCACAAGCAGGTCAGAGGTGGAAATAGCATCGGGTGCTTCCATTAATGTAAAACACAAATGGGTTAAAGATAGTTAAGTTCCTTCAGTCTTAAGTCATAGTGACCTTCCTCTACTAATGGCTCTCAGGGCCATCCTGACACACCTGCACCTCAGTCCCACTGAATATGAAAAACTGGGGTGGAGTGAAGAAAGGAATGTCTGTGGAGGGTGACCTGGAAGTGATGGGGTCACTGTGTCTACAACACCCTGACGAAGCTCAGGTATGTGATACTGGCCACAATACAGAGGATGCAAGTGCAGGGGAGGGAGTACAGCAAGAAATGCATGACCCTCTCCATTCATGACACTCCCCTAACGTTCAGTCAGGTAAGGGTCTCCACGCTCACCACACACACACACACACACACACACACACACACACACACACACACACACACAGGTTCTCCCTGGGTGGATTCAGTGAAACCTGCTGAGGTGGGTTTTCCACATTCACCACGTTCTCAGCTGTTTGTCTCCGTAGCATTCACCAAACTCAGCTTCCACTGGTATTTTCATGAGAAATACTGACCTAGGTTGCTTTTTATGACATTACAGAGTCTTTGTGTCAGATGAAAACAGAATGAGCTGGAGTATTCTCATTTCTTTTCCACTTCCTGAAAAGGCTGTATAAAGTATTATGACTTAAATTTTTGTTTTGTGTAACTCACGAGTAAGTCATTAAGCCAGAATTTTCATTGGGTGAAAAGTTCAAATCAACAGTTTGGTTTCCTATTATAGACAAGATTTTCTATGTTTTATTGAACCTGCGATGATAATTTGTGTTCGTTGCCTTGTAAAGCACCTTGTGTCACAAAGATATGGTTAACTTGGAAAGATTTAGAACTAGATAGAGATTTATGAGGCTGGATCCATTAACATCACTGTGCCTACTTTAGCATATTGCTGTCTGTTTTTGGCACTCATGTTTTTAAATGCAGATGAAAATTTGCCCCACAGCAGGTGAAATGAAAGGTGTGAGCTCTTGGGCCTTTTTCCAAGTGAATAGGTGTGGTTGGTTTGAATAGGACTGGCCCCTATAAACTCATGTGTTTGAATGCTTGGTCCACAGGGAGTGGCACTATTAGAAGGTGTAGTCTTGCTGGAGTAGGTATGGCCTTATTGGAGGAAGTAGGTCACTGTGGGGGCAGGTTTTGATGTCACATATATTCTAAAGCTATACCTAGTGTGGCTCACAATCTCCTTCTACTACCTGCAGATCAAGATGTAGAACTCTCAGTTCCTTCTCCAGCACCATTTCTGCCAGCATGCTGCCATGTTTCCCACCATGATGATAATGGATTAAACCTCTGAACTGTAAGCCAGATGCGATTAAATATTTTCTTATATAAGAGTTGCTGTGATCATGGTGTCTCATCAAGCAATAAAACCCTAACTAAGACACTATATCTCATCATCTAGCCCTACCACCATAATGGCAGAAATGTGCGCTTCTTTCACATAATTTATCAGAATTATACCTGTTAACAGACAAGCAAGAAGCAGATAGTGACCACACAGGCAATGTATACCCCAGATGATGCAGGGTTTCAATCTGCTTCTTCTCCATCCTGGGTAAGTTATCTGCTTCAAGACATTCAGAGGAATATATGGATTAACTTATCTGGATGCAAGTGTCAGCTAGGTGAGCCTACAGTCAACCTTGTATGTTCTGTCCTTTTCTCCCTCAAAAGTCTCTCTGTGAGGTTCTGGGGAAGCTGTCTGTGGGTGAGCGCTGACAGGCACTTCAAAGGCAAAGTAATCCACGCTGTAGCTCTTTGCTGCTGGATGTGCCACAGGTATACTCATGTCTGAGGAAGAGCACTACACTGCTCTTGCCAGGATCTGGTTCTGGCTGAGGCTTCATCAGTGGAAGGTATAGGGTCCCCATAATGACTGGGCCCAAGAGCAGCTGGTGAATCATGTCAGACTCTAACAGGCTAGGGGTATGTATTAGAATTTGGTTCATCACATCCAATCCCACTTTGGAATGGTCTTCTCTAGCTGCAAGAACTGCTCCAGAGTAAACTTACAATACCAGGCATGTCCTTCCTAGGTGGACTTCATCTCTTCTAATGACCTGAGAGACTCCAAGGAAAGTCATCCCATTAAAACAATCAGTTTATTGATACTCTGAGGAATACTTGAGAGGAATACTCTGAGCCTACTTGTACGTACAGCTCAGCAGTTGGCTGCCACCCTCAGCAGCACTGGTTGGAACTATGACCTTAAGTAACCCCCCAACTAGATGAGAAGGGGAATAGATTGTGGACATCAGCTCTTCAGGTGTTGTTCAGGTATAGTTCAGAGTTAAGAAGATTCATTACACATTGTTGAAACCTTTTGTCCCCTATGTAAATGCCCTTCCCAGTGACCCCGGAAGACCTCATAAAGGTACTCTGTACTGCATCTTTCATTGTGCACTGCGAAGCTCTTCCAATATCCATCAAAACACAATCATAACTCATACCCATGATGAGGTGTGCCTGAAGTCACATTTTACAGGTGGAATTTCCCATTATGACACTGATGACCAAACTGATGGTCCTTCCTAGTGTGTCTATGAGAACTTGTGGACTTAGATGTTTTAAACTTCTGCTTTTTGACATCATACAAGGCATGACAGTGGGTTAAAGTTAACATTCCTGAGTAACTCATCACTAAAACCAGACACTCCTGAGATGGAGCACTTGAGATAACATCAGAAAGGTATCAGCCAGGGACATGGGGTCTCACAACTATGAAAGCAGTAAAGAAGCTGCAGAGTCACCTGCTATGATGTGGCATAACTCTGTCACTTTTAATGGCTGATCTGGAGTAAGTCAGCCAGGCCACAACATGTGTCAGCAAAAGTCCAGAAAAGAGTCACTAAAGACTTTGCTCCAGCCTCAGGGTCACTCCAGGCAGCTGTGGAGTCCTCTGGGAATTAAGAAACATTCTCTCTGAAGCCATCACAGACTGAAGCAAAGTGAATTCTTTTCCACAAAACGAAACCCCAGTACCTTCAAAAATTTCAAAATTCATATATCTTCAGCCACCACCACCAGGAACCCACTAGCAGCTGTCCCCAAAGGTGGAACACAAGCAAAAAATGGATCTGACCCAGTCAACTCTCTTGGTCTGTTCCACAAGGAATGAACTGAGATTCTGAAACACACACACATACACACACACATACACCACCACCACCACCGCTACATATCATATACATCAAATACCATGTACATCACATACCACAGACACATCAAGCAGCACACAGATACATTTACCATGTACATCACACACCTCACAGATGCATCATTCTACACATAGACACACAGCACATAGCACACATCACATATAACATTCTACACAGAAAAATCACAGACATATCACATACAACAATGCTACCCCACATACCATATAGACATACACAGCACATATATCACACAGCAGACATCACTTGGCACACTCCAGACACACCGCAGAGATATATCACAGACACACCACATAGACACACAACATTCCACATCCTACACAGACATGGCAGATACTATAGGTACCACAGACAACATATCACACAAAATAATCATGCATACATTACACATTATATACCACATTACACACACCATAGTACACGAACGTTTGCCATGTTTATTTTTACCAAGTCATACATCAACATTTTATTGTGAAAATTTTCAAACATCTAGAAAATTTGAAAGTGAAAATGCATATGTACTTAACACCTAGACTCTATCATTGCTAACATTCTTCTATATAGATGATTCTTGAATCACAACAGGATTTGCATTCTGAGGAACTCATCATAAATTGAAAATATCTTAAGTCCAAAATACACATAATACACATATACTACTGAAGATCATGGCTCAGCAGCATCATGCACCACAGAGTAGAAGGGTCTCCTCATGATCTTGGGCTGATGCCTTGATACTTCCATCGTGAGAGAGGGGCTCATCCTTGCCACTAGCCTAGGAAGAGATCAAAATTCCAAATTAGAAGTATGGTGTCTAGTATTAATTTTGTACCATAGCAAAACCAAAGACTTCTGAGTTGTGCCATTATGTCAGAGAACATTACTGGCCACTTAACCATCTGTTTTCAACACTTAACTGTAAATCTTAGTTCTGGGTGTATTTTACAGCCTTCAGTGTGCTTCACTAACATGTCTAAATGCTGCTTCCATATTAGTAGCTTCATTTCTGTACTTTGTTTTCCAGCCTCTCCCTCCCCCGCTTCCTCTTGTCCCCCAGACACCTCATGGTTAAGAATTTCTGTCCCTCTATTTTCCATCTATTTCTCACTTTTGTAGGAACAAAAGTTTAAAATCATAAAATTGCAAATTTTATCTGAGTACCATTCCATAACTGTAAAACAGTATCAGTCAAGCAGGTGTTCAATGCATCACTCTTTCCTCGGGTTGGGGGAACTGTGGATCTACAAGTGATTTAGGCCCATGTCCTAGAGGCCCAGTCATCACTCTCTATTCACCTTCACTGTGGTGGAGTCTTTGGAGGTGGAGCCGTGAAACACTCATTTGACTGAGGAGAAAGAGTAGACAGCAGGAACCTCTGGGACTCTACTCTAAAGAGGAAAGACAGACACATCAGTTTAAGAAAGACCCCATCACTGAAGCCAAAGAATTTCAGATTCCAGCATCTTGGAGGAATAGTCATGTGTTCTGCACAATGGGGAATCATGATTGGATTCTAATGTGATGGAACCTGACTTCTAGCCAGTGGTATACACCAAAAGGTGCATCCTCACTATGCTTGGGCCCTGTGTCAGACCCTATTTTTCCAAGTCTAATCCCCAGTGTTTGCAAGTGGATAAAAGGTCACATGCACCCAGCATCTCCAACTTACAGGAGTTTCTTGCAGCAGATCCAGAAGGCTAATGTAGGAGGCTAGCCTGGAATATCCAGAGAGTGCTAATGTTAATTACATTAAGCTAGAAGAAGGCAGATGGACTCAGAGACTCAACACACGAGAACAACAATGCTAGCCATGCTGCCTATAGTGTCAAGGGTGAAATCAGGAATCTCGGGAAAAATGAATTTCAGAAGCTTCCTGAAAGTACTTAGCCAGACTCTTCCTCAACCCCTCTGGGTAATGCTGACCAATAAGAGGCAATGTTGCCTGTGGGACACTGGAGAGCCCAGCTGTGTGTGGAGACAATGAGTTTGTGCTAATGTCTTCTGCAGCACCAGAAAACCAATTCAAGCCACATGGCAGGCAGCAGCTGACCGGAATTCCCTCAAATCAGACAAGAACATTCTTCCTATGTGAAATCCTAGTCTTTGTTCCTGTTTTCTTCCTATTTCTCTCCATCTATTTCATGGAATATTTTGCAACAGATACAGGTGCCAAAGGAAATAGTCCCACTACATAGTCTAATAACCATTAGAAAAAGTGTTCTGTGAGGTTGGGGTCTAGAACTCTCCACTAAGCAAAACCTGTGATTGACACTATAAACCATGGGCACTTGCTTGTACTTGTGACTGGTTCAGTATCACATAGGACTAAGACAATAACCATGCTCTCTGAAACTTGGACTGTGATGTGCCAAAGCAGACAGTGTCTGTTAATTATCTACATCCACACTGTTAGGTTGTCATAGAAACAGTTTCTGTATCTGAAAGTACAGGGACTTGAGAAACCCTGGAGTGTGTCAAGTCCTGGGTGAACGTGTGTGTTGACAGGAGCCAGTCATGACAAGGAGCCCAGAGCCTCAGACCTAGCTTCTCATTAGGATGAGGTTCAGAGTGATGTCAAAGTGTTCCTCAGGGGACCGAGTATAAATGTTGACAGTGTATGCAGAATATGACCACTGTAGCTTTCTCTCTCCTGGATGATTAGGGCATGAAGGATGCCACCCACTACCACATAGAGGCTTCTCTCACTGATATTAGCTAAATCTGTACCCTTGATCCAGGTGTATATCATAAACTCTGCCTTTTTGCTATCTGCATGTAGTAACCCTGTCTCCTTAACTAGCTGTATGCAATAACTCCGCCTTTTTCTTCAACTCTATGCAATAAACATGCTGAATCTCTGGGGTGCAGTTTCTCCAGAAGAGAGCCCAGACCACCTGATGCCAGCTCTCTGTGTACCTGCCTGTTTGTCTTTTCTTCATTACCTCACCACCCCCATCAGATCCAAGTCCCTGGAGCCCTGCTGGGTGTGGTACAAAAGAGCAGGTAGTATATAGAACATTGCATTTTGAGACTTGTGACTATGCCCTGTGGTCTGTCAAATGCACACACACTGAACTTTCCAGTAAAAGACTAACTCATCATCATACTGGAAAAGAATAAATACTATAAAATAAAAATAATATTTCAGAAATATTATTCAGAAAATGCATGTGTATACCCCAAAGATGAAGTCATTTATACCCACAGAACATGGTTCTTTTCTTTTAAGCATATTGACAAAAATGTGGAGTTTAAGAAGTAGGCCCCCAATAGTGACAGGTATGATTACAGTTTGATTAAACAGAGAATTAAATATGTGATGAGAAAGAGCTAAAAAGAAAGACCTTGGAAATGGCAGCTGGACTCCTGGTGGGCAGGAAACTTGGGTAAGGTCATTTTTAGAAAATTTTACTTGGAAATTTGCAATTTAAAACTTTTCTGTAATGTGCATCTACTTGGTAGTCAGAAACAAGTGGAGTTATAGTCATAGCCACAGTTATGTTTCTACCAGCATATCAGGAAGAGAAACAAAAAGAAACACTGGAAGTCTGCTTAAAGGATTAGGTAATATTTCAAATCGACATTGACAATGATTTGGTTCCACAATAGTACTGCCAATCAAGTTTCTAAGAAACCAATTTAGATAACAAAAATATTTATTAAAATGATTCTTTCTTAGAAAAAGCTATCCTCGCTGACCAACGAACAGAAAAACATAAAGCAACTTTCAGTATTTGCATGAATGAAGTGTGAACCTTCAGCTATGATTTTAGTCCCAGGAGTACCTCTGACCCTGCACTGCAGGGAGAAATGGGCTGATGGGAGAAATTTTCTGCAAGGTATAAACTTCCTGAGCACAGAGGATGGGAAGGGGACACAGGACCAGCATTCTTTACCTGTAGAGACAGGCTACTGGGGCCTTCACTATTCCAGACACTACCTTCTACTCAAGAAAAGGATGTATTTAATGCAACTCCAATCCAAAATTTGTATTTTTCAGCAAGCAAAGTGATTTTAAAGCTTATATGGGAGAAATAAATGGTGAAAGAATTGCCAAAACTAGAGCAAAGTCTTAGAAGGGAAGTGTGATGCTGGAAATTAAAAAGAGGAAATGAGGTCTTAAAATACAAAGGCACAGAGGTGTTAAAGAACCAGTGAACGGCAGAAGCACATAAGCTGAGATGCCGGCCAGTGTGAGAGGGAACTAGAGTACTGGAAAATGTGTATTTGTAATGAGGTGGCAACTAACAGTTACTTTGTTGGGTTAAGATAATGTTATCTTGTGTGTATCATCAAATTAAAAAACTAAAATAACTTACAAACAAAAATGTAAAACAATAAATAAAACTAGCCAAGTGTTTAGGGATATTAGCAAAAAAAAAAAAAAAAAATAGCAAAGTGTCCTGGAGGTACTTATATAACCTTAGGTGAGGATGACTTTTAATTTTAAAGAAAAACAGAAGGGAATTTTGTAGCTTCCAAACTTTATGGCGTCCACAATATGAGAAGACACCATAAACACAGTTTGAAAACGATCTACTCCTTCCTTAGTAGGAAAAGAGCCATTCATATTGGAAAGCTACTTTTAACAACAGCAACAACAAAAAATCCAACTGGCCGAAACATTTTAAAAGTGTTTGTTCTTGAGTCGGGCTCCATGACACAGGCTTGTACCCCCAGTTTTAGGTGACAAAGGCAGGGATGGTTCTCTCACACATGAAAGTTTCTCACTGTTCTCATTGCTACTATAGGAAATGTGCCAAAATACTACACATTTCATCTGGGTAAAAACTAAAAGTAATACTATTAGTACTTATTAAGTTTGACATAAATTTGTCGATATATGCAAGTAATGTTTGTACCAAAACCATGTGTATTGTAGGAACAAGTGTAGCCTAAGAGCACACTCAACTGACACTCAGCCAGTCAGGTGCCAAGAGCTGCCCATGTGACTAGATGGTGGCAACCAAACCTTTCTGAACTAATGTCCTGTCTAGGTAGGGGCTTTCTGGGCCATTTAGTTAGCCCTGGCTATGGCCTGATTCTGGAAGCTGATAAAGGCTGGCGCTTTGTCTTTGGACAGCCAAAAAGAGTGGAGTTAAAAAGAATGTGAATTGTTCAACCTTTGTGGGAAGATCAAGAAGAAACACGGAGAGATGCAGAATGGACATCTTTCAAGCTACCATTACCTCTGCCTGTCAGGCAGTGCTTCATGAGAGTGTTAGCAAAGTCGATCCCAGACACACCTAGAAGTAATGTCTTACACAACACCATGCCATGGTCCCAGCATGGGAGGGTAGGGAGCTTTGTCCAGAAGGGACTGTATCCTTATATAGTATACTGAGGGGACATCTGTGGTATCTTCTGAAAACAGTAAGGAGGACACTTCAGACTTGTGGAGGAGTGAAATTTTTTATATGATTTTTTAAAGATTTATTTTAAGTGTATGAATGATCTGCTTATATGTATGTATTTGTACCACATCTGTGTTTGATGCCTATGGAGGTCAGAAGGCAGTATCAAATCTCCTGGATCTAGAGTTACAGGTGGCTGTGAACTACCATGTAGATGTTGAGAACCCAGGTCCTCTTCAAGAGCAGTAGTGCTCTTAACCATCAGGTCATCTCTCCAGCCCTATATATTATGGGATGGATTTGTGTTGTTGTTTCGTTTTTTGAGACAAGGCCTCGTTCTGTAATCCAGGCTAGTCTTGAACTCACCGTGTAGCTAAGGATGACCTTGGATACATAGTGAGTTTAAAGCCAGCCAGGGCTACATACTGTGTTCAAATGTTACCTTGGCATGTTATTAAAAGGGAACATGAAGAATGTTTTTATTTAATGGGTGGCTCTTGTGAAAAGTTGAAGCAATGAGGGAATATCACAGTTTTAATGTTTAAGAATCAAACAAGCTCTAAATCTTCCTATCCGCCATATGTGAGTGTTGTCTGATAATCCATGACAGTTAAATTGGCAAGAGGGAGCCTAGCCATGCTCTCTGACTCATGATGTGGAGACTGGGACATTAGCAAGATCCATCACCAGTCTATGCCTTGTGGGCCCCCAGAGAGACCTAATTCTCAGAGAATCATGGAGAATGTATCTTTCCTCTACCAGACAGGAATTAAGAGTCTCTCTTCTACTTCCTATTTTGTCCCTACCTCTGGGCTATCACCTCTTTGTACTTTTCATGAAGAGGTCATGACTTTCCCCTCAGAAGAATAGCCTCCTGTGCTTATGACAGAGCCCCACCCCCACTCCAAGGTTTGGCCATCAGGGAAGCAACTAGAGAAACCTCAATGCTGATCTAGGACAGCCCTGTACAGGGCACTGACCTGTGAGGGCAGACCTCATTGACCTAGGACAGAGTAACTATTCCTAGCCTTCTCAGCAGTCTTCTGTGTCACCGGCTGTGTTTTGGCTGGATAGGAGTATACATATGTGTGTCTGTCTGAGGAGGCTCGAGTGAACATCTAATTTTTTTTTCTTTAATTTGTATTAACAGGCCCTAGAGGTGACAGAGCTGAGAGGGTCGAACGTAATACCCACAAACCCAAAAAAGACTTTGTGTGTTAACTGGTGTGTTAACTGCTTAAAATACGCAGGCATTTGCACTTATCGTGTGATGAGGAGAGAAGCACAACAGAAAGCCAAGGTGGAACGTTCCGTTACTCTGTGTAACAATGTCTCTGCTACAACTTTTCTTGGCTGTATAAAAACAAGAGAACACAGTACACTATAAAATGGCCATCTCCCCTCTGTGTTGGGGCCAACTTCTGTCTTAGGGTTCTGGTGACATGTACCTTGCTCCTAGGCAGATCTGTCACTTGGGGCATTCTTACTTGATACATCCTTGACTCAAGAATGAATTCGGTGACAAAATCTGACTCTTAGAATCCTATAATCTAAGCCAAGCACTGTTAGAGGGTGATGGGTACACAGCTTCCCACATGGCTATACATGCATGCAGAAAAATAAAGAGACAGAACTAGGGAAACAGTTTAGTGGGTAAAGCACTTGCCCTGAAAACATGAGAGTATGAATTTCATCCCTGGCACACATGTAAAAAGCCAGATGTGGTAGCATGTGCCTGTAATCCCAGCACTGGGAAAGTAAAGATGGAAGGATGTCTGGAGTTCCCTGGCCTGTCAATCAAGTTAGATCAGCAAATACCTGATGGGCTGTGGGTGGGGAAGGGGGGGGGAGGGAGAGAAATAGAGATACTGGCTCTCAAAAAGTAAAATGGAAAGCAATCAAAGAAGACATCAATCAATCTCTGCCCTCCATACACATCTCCATACACATGTGCATACACATATGCATGAACACACATGCACACCAAGCAGTCTTATTTTATGATTGCCAATGATAGCAGAGTTGTGAAGGAAACTTCTCAGTTTGTACAGCCACATAATCTGCTATGAATGTCAGTAAGCTGAGGGAAACAACTGTGTTTTATACTATGCCATTCCATCATTTAAAACGTCACACCACGAGCCTTCCAGTTTACGCCTGTAGTCTGTGCCACACGGCTCCGTACCCAAATAGCACAGGGAAAAAGCTACCCTCCCAGGAGTGTGGACAAGTCTGCGATCAGGGGGTAAGGCCAATACCTCTGCTCAGAGGAACCTGCCCGGAACCTCCAGGACACAGGGACCTACAAGCAGCCTGGGACAGCAGCCTTCCCTTCTCCTTCTGCAGACGGGGACCCCAGTCTGTGCCACACAGCTCCATATCCAAATAGCACAGGGAAAGAGCTACCCTCCCAGGAGTGTGGACAAGCCTATGATCAGGGGTAAGGTTAGCACCTCTGCTCAGAGAGACCCGTCCAGAACCCTCAGGACACAGAGATTGAGGAGTGGTCTTCTGGTTTCCTTCTGAGGCCGGGGAGCTGATCCGGTGACACAGGGTTCCATACTCAGTGCCAGGAGAGAGCTAGTCTCCCAGGAGTGCTGACACACCTTTGAGCACAGGAAGACCACCACTTCTATTCAAATTCCTCAATCAAGAGAGACCCTCGCAGAACCATCAGGACACAGGAGCCAAGGAACAGCTCAGGACAGGATCCTTCTGGTTTCTGTCTACATCCCAGAGCTGACCCTGTACCACAGCTCTCCAAACCCAAATTCCTCTTAGAGAGAGCTGGTCTCCAAGGAGTACTGATGAAAAGGCTTGCAGGAGGGACAAGCCATAGTCAGAGAGAGCAAGACCAGCTAACACCAGAGATAACCAGATGGAGAAAGGCAAGGGCAAGATTATAAGGAACAGAAACCAAGGCAACTTGGCATCATCAGAACCCAGTTCTCCCACCACAGCGAGCCCTGGATACCCCAACACACCAGAAACGGAAGACTCAGATTTAAAATCATTTCTCATGATGATGATAGAATACTTTAAGAAGGAAATAAATAACTCCCTTAAAGAAATACAAGAGAACACAGGTAAACAGCTAGAAACCCTTAAAGAGGAAATACAGGAAAGCACAATCAAACAGGCAAAGAACATGAACAAAACCATCCAGGATCTAAAAATGGAAATAGAAACAATAAAGAAATCACAA
>CM052716.1:434460-466629 GCA_028551405.1 Uromys caudimaculatus
AAAACATTGACTCAGCAGTCAAAGAAAATGCAAAATGCAAAAAGCTCCTAACCGAAAACATCCATGAAATCCAGGACACAATGAGAAGACCAAACCTAAGGATAATAGGTATAGAAGAGAGTTCCCAACTTAAATTGCCAGCAAATATCTTCAACAAAATTATAGAAGAAAACTTCCCTAAACTAAAGAAAGAGATGAACATAAACATTCAAGAAGCCTACAGAACTCCAAAGAGATTGGACCAAAAAGGAAATTCCTCCCATCACATAATAGTCAAAACACCAAATGCACAAAACAAGGAAAGAATATTAAAAGCAGTAAGGGGAAAAGGTCAAGTAACATATAAAGGCAGACCTATCAGAATTACACCAGACTTCTCACCAGAGACTATGAAAGCTAGAAGATCCTGGACAGATCTCATACAGACCCTAAGAGAACACAAGTGCCAGCCCAGGCTGCTATACCCAACAAAACTCTCAATTACCATAGATGGTGAAACAAAGATATTCCATGACAAAATCAAATTTACATAATATCTTTCCACAAACTCAGCCTTACAAAGGATAATAGATGGAAAACACTAACACAAGGGGGAAACTACAACCTACAAAAAGCAAGAAAGCAATCTTTCAACAAACCCAAAAGAAGATAGTCACACAAACATAAAAATAACATCAAAAGTAACAGGAAACAACAATCACTATTCCTTAATATCTCTTACATCAATGGACTCAATTCCCCAATAAAAAGACATAGACTAACAGACTGGATCCATAAACAGGACCCAGCATTTTGTTGCATACAGGAAACGCACTTCAGGGTTAAAGACTAACACTACCTCAGAGTAAAGGGCTGGAAAACAATTTTCCAGGCAAATGATCCCAAAAAACAGGCAGGAGTAGCCATTCTAATATCAGATAAAATCAACTTTCAACCAGAAGTCATCAAAAAAGATAAGGAAGGACACTTCATCCTCATCAAAGGAAAAATCTACGAAGAAGAACTCTCAATTCTGAACATCTATGCTCCAAATGCAAGGGCACCCACATTCATAAAAGAAACTTTATTAATCTCAAAGCACACATTGCACCTTACACAATAATAGTGGGAGACTTCAACACCCCACTCTCATCAATGGACAGATCTTGGAAACAGAAATTAAACAGAGACACAGTGAAACTAACAGAAGTTATGGACCAAATGGATTTAACAGATATCTATAGAACATTTCATGCTAATTCAAAAGAATATACCTTCTTCTCAGCACCTCATGGTACCTTCTCCAAAATTGACCATATAATTGGTAACAAAACAAATCTCAACAGATACAAGAAGATTGAAATAATCCCATGCCTCCTATCAGATCACTACAGATTAAGGCTGGTCTTCAATGTAAACAAAAACAACAGAAAGCCCACATACACATGGAAGCTGAACAATGCTCTACTCAATGATAACTTGGTCAAGGAAGAAATAAAGAAAGAAATCAAAGACTTCCTAGAATTTAATGAAAATTAAAGTACAACATACTCAAACTTATGGAACACAATGAAAGCAGCTCTGAGTGCCTCCAAAAAGAAACTGGAGAGAGCATACACTAGCAGCTTAATAGCACACCTGAAAGCTCTAGAACAATAAGAAGCTAATACACCCAAGAGGAGTAAAAGACAAGAAATAATCGAACTCAGGGCTGAAATCAACCAAGTAGAAACAAAAACAACTATACAAAGAATCAACAAAACCAGGAGTTGGTTCTTTGAGAAAATCAACAAGATAGATAAACCCTTAGCCAGACTAACCAGAGGGCACACAGACAGTATCCAAATTAACAAAATCAGAAATGAAAAGGGAGATATAACAACAGATTCTGAGGAAATTAAAAAAATCATCAGATCCTACTACAAAAGCTTATACTCAACAAAATTGGAAAATCTGGATGAAATGGACAATTTTCTAGACAGATATAAAATACCAAAGTTAAGTCAGGATCAGATAAACCATCTAAACACTCCCATAACCCCTAAAGAAATAGAAGCAGTCATTAAAAGTCTCCCAACCCAAAAAAGCCCAGGACCAGATGGGTTTAGTACAGAATTCTATCAGACCTTCAAAGAAGACCTAATACCAATACTCTTCAATCTATTCCACAAAATAGAAACAGAAGGAACACTACCCAATTCCTTCTATGAGGCCACAGTTACACTGATACCAAAATCTCACAAAGACCCAACAAAGAAAGAAAACTACAGACCAATTTCCCTTATGAATATTAATGCAAAAATACTCAATAAAATTCTCAAAAACCAAATCCAAGAACACATCAAAAAGATCATTCATCACGATCAAGTAGGTTTCATCCGTGGGATGCAGGGATGGTTCAATACCCGGAAATCCATCAATATAATCCCCTACATAAACAAAGTCAAAGAAAAAAACCACATGATCATTTCCTTAGATGCTGAAAAAGCATTTGACAAAATTCAACATCCCTTCATGATAAAAGTCTTGGAAAGATCAGGAATTCAAGGCCCATACCTAAACATAATAAAAGCAATATACAGCAAACCAGTAGCCAACATCAAACTAAATGGGGAGAAACTTGAAGCATTCCCACTAAAATCAGGGACTAGACAAGGCTGTCCACTCTCTCCCTATCTATTCAATAGAGTACTTGAAGTTCTAGCTAGAGCAATCAGACAACAAAAGGTCAAAGGGATACAAATTGGAAAGAAAGAAATCAAATTATCACTATTTGCAGATGACATGATCTTATACTTAAGTGACCCGCAAAACTCCACCAGAGAACTGCTGCAGCTGATAAGCAACTTCAGCAAAGTGGCCAGATATAAACTTAACTCAAACAAATCTGTAGCCTTCCTACACTCAAAGGATAAACAGGCTGAGAAAGAAATTAGGGAAATCACACCCTTCACAATAGTCACAAACAATATAAAGTATCTTGGTGTGGCTCTAACCAAACAAGTGAAAGATCTGTATGACAAGAACTTCAAGTCTCTGAAGAAAGAAATCGAAGAAGACCTCAGAAGATGGAAAGACCTCCCATGCTCATGAATTAATATAGTAAAAATGGCCATCTTGCTGAAAGCAATGTACAGATTCAATGCAATCCCCATCAAAATTACAACTCAATTCTTCATAGACTTAGAAAGAGCAATTCTCAAATTCATTTGGAATAACAAAAAACCCAGGATAGCAAAAACTATTCTCAACAATAAAAGAACTTCTGGGGGAATCAGCATCCCTGACCTCAAGCTGTACTACAGAGCAGTAGTGATAAAAAAAAAAACTGCATGGTATTGGTACAGTGACAGGCAGGTAGATCAATGGAATAGAATTGAAGACCCAGAAATGAACCCACAAACCTACGGTCACTTGATTTTGACAAAGAAAACCACCCAGTGGAAAAAAGACAGCATTTTCAACAAATGGTGCTGGTTCAACTGGTGGTCTACATGTAGAAGAATGCAAATTGATCCATTTCTATCTCCCCGTACAAAGCTCAAGTCCAAGTGGATTAAGGACCTCCACATAAAACCAGGTCCACTGAATCTAATAGAAGAGAAAGTGGGGAAAAGTCTCGAACACATGGATACAGGGGGAAAGTTCCTGAACAGAACACCAATGGCTTATGCTCTAAGATCAAGAATCGACAAATAGGACCTCATAAAGTTGCAAAGCTTCTGTAAGGCAAAGGACACTGTCAATAGGACAAAACGGCAACTAACAGGTTGGGAAAAGATCTTTACCAATCCTACGTCTGATAGAGGGCTAATATTCAGTATATACAAAGAACTCAAGAAGTTAGACTCCAGAGAACCAAATAACCCTATCAAAAAATGGGGAACAGAGCTAAACAGAGAATTCTCAACGGAGGAAACTCGAAGGGCTGAGAAGCACCCAAAGAAATGTTCAATATCCTTAGTCATCAGGGAAATGCAAATCAAAATAACCCTGAGATTCCACCTCACACCAGTCAGAATGGCTAAGATCAAAAACTCAGGTGACAGCAGATGCTGGTAAGGATGTGGAGAAAGAGGAACACTCCTCCCTTGCTGGTGAGATTGTAAGCTGGTACAACTATTCTGGAAATCAGTTTGGCAGACCCTCAGAAAATTGAACGTAATACTTCCTAAGGACCCAGCTATACTACTCCTGGGCATATATATACCCAGAAGATGCTCCAACATCTAACAAGGACACATGCTCCACTATGTTCATAGCAGTCATATTTATAATAGCCAGAAGCTGGAAACAACCAAGATGTTCCTCAACAGAGGAATGGATACAGAAATTGTGGTACATTTACACAATGGAATACTACTCAGCTATTAAAAACAATGACTTCATGAAATTCGCAGGCAAATGGATGGAACTTGAAAATATCATCTTGAGTGAGGTAACTCAGTCACAAAAGAATGAACACGATATGTACTCACTTATAAGTGGATATTAGCCCAAAAGTTTGGAACCCATGATTAAATTCATAGCAACTGTTGGACTGAGCATGGGGTCCCAGATGGAGGAGTTGAAGAAGGGACTGAAGGAACTGAGGGAGTTTGCAGTCCCATCGGGAGGGAACAACAGTGTCAACTGGTCAGGCCCCCCGGTACTCCCAGAGACTGGACCACCAACCAAAGAATGCAAATGGAGGGGCCCATGGTGCTGGCCACATATGTGGCTAAAGAGGGTCTTGTTAATCATCAGAGGGAGGAGAGGCCCTTGGATCTGAGAGTGCTAGATGCCCCAGTATAGGAGAATGCCAGGGAGGGAAGTTGGGAGTGGGTGGGTGGGTGGGTGGGGGAATGCCCTCCTAGAGGCAGGGGTAGGGGGAATGGGATAGGGGGTTTCCAACGGGGAGACCTGGAAAGGGGGAAACATTTGAAATGTAAATAAAGTATTAAATAAAAAAAAAAAGAAAGGGAAAAAAAAGTCACACCAGAGATGAACTATTTTCTAAAGCCCTTTGCACTAAGAAGAGCCGATAACCGTTTGTTTTTTGTTTTTGTTTTTGTTTTTTCCAGATAAAATACCACCAGGAAGCTACCACTCACCTGGGCGGTGGAGACTTAGGCCAGGTCAAATTGTTACTCATTTCCTGTGGAGCAAAAGAAAGTGCACAGCTGAGAGAAGAAGCTACTTATGATGGGCTTCCTGCCTGCTGTTCACAGTTCACAACTAGAGCCCATATTCAGTTTGAAAGATAGTGCCTGAGAAGGACATTTGGAGTCAGTTCACTTTCTCAGAAACATGTTTATGTACACATGTGTTTTCCTTTCTCCATGGCTGTGTAGGAGAGGGCCTGACAGCTGGCCAGGTAGTAGTACTATTTATGCAGCTTTCTAAGGACTGCCTACTGCTTTCATCCGTGGTGAATTTATATTTCCATTTCACCTTCTGCTCCTTGAGGCGAGCCTTTTGGTCCCTCTGCTTTGTCACTAACACAGTTCTGTCAGACATTTTGATGGAGGTTAGCTGGTGGGTGTGTGGGTATCTTATTATGATCTTACCAAACGTCTACCATCTTCCACGGGTTTCCTTGACATCCATGTTCTCCTTAGTGAAGGATTTGATCAGATTCAGGTCCATTTCATTAGAAAGCCATTAGTATTTTTGGTACAAGTGTGTGGTTTAGAAGCAGCTTGACAGTAGCTTGTATTTCATTTTCTTGATGACAGTTTTGAAAATAAAATTTTATGTTTCATAAATTCCATTGCCTCATTTATCTAGACATTTATCTCACTGTTATAGTGGTGGAAATTGCTGAGTTCACTGTCACAAGATTTTTTTTTTCTCTAAAAATGTTATAATTTAGATCTGTCAAACTTAGACCTGTGGTTGGCTTTGGGTGTTTTGCCAGGATGAAGAACTCAGAATGGTTTTCGGCCTCAGGGCCAGCCATTTTCCCAGTTAACCTTGCTATCTTTGTTTAGTACAAGCTGAGCAGAAATGAAAGGTGTAATTCTGGGCCTTTATTCCATTTATCTGGTACAAAGCTGTTATAAAGCTGTTAGGCTACTAGTTTATACATTTTTAAAAAGAATTATGTTGCCTATAAAAAAAACAGTTTCCTCCAGGACAGCCAGGGCTATACAGAGAAACCCTGTCTCAAAAAAACAAAAAAAAAAAAACAAAAAAAAACAAGTTTTCTGTTGTTCACTGTATGCCTTAAGCTATCATTGCACTGGTGTTAGTATGATGTCAAAGGTGGTGAGAGTGATGTCCTCACCTGTTCCCAGCTCAGGGTGGAAGGCCACTCTTTTGTCATAAAAGTAACAGAATAGAGAGATCTTCATTGTTTTCATCTTATTCTTGGGCTGTGGGTATTTTCTTTTTAACCAGGAGTGGGGTTTGAACATAGTCCACATTCATTTTCTGTATTGGTTGACTGGGTAATAAGGTTCTTGACCTTTATTCTATTGGTGTTTTATTACTATAATTGATTTACAGATGTTAAACAAATGCATTTCTAGAACAAACATCACTTATTCATGTCTGCATTTACTATTATGTGTTGGTTGGATGGTGTTTCATGTGGTTTGCTTGTGTTTCCTGAATATCTTTAGCTCACTATAGTCCTCTCTTGTGCTGACATTGTCTGGCTTTAGTACCAAGTTAATCCTGGTGTCACTCAATGGATTACTCCCTCCTCTGTGATCTGAGTTTGTGTGAGAGTTCTTTCTTTCTTCTCCTGTCTCTCCTCTTCTTCTTCTTCTTGTTTTTATTTTATTTTTATTTGAGAATTTCATGCAATGTATTTTAATTATAATCTTTCCTATCCCTCTCAGATTCCCCATAATGTTCTGTCTCTTAAATATAAAACAAAAATGAAATCAAAAGAACACACACACACATTCACATACACATACACACGCATAAAAAACAAACAAACGAAACATGAAGTCTGATTTATATTAGTTAACTGCTCCTAAGGATGAGGCCTGCCAGCAAGTGTGATTGGCACAGAGATAGTACACCACACCCCACATAGACATACCACATAGATACATAATACACTTCACACACTATATAGTCACACCACACACATCATATACCATACACTAGACACTACACATCACATAGAAACATCACACAAACACACCAACACCTCACATACCATTCACGTACACACGCACACACACATCACAGACCACACAGACACATCACACACACACACAGACCTAGCACACAAACTCACCATACACACCACTTACAACACAGGCATACCCCATACCATATACATCACACACCACGCAAACACCACTCATAGATACATCCACACAGATGGATCACATACCACATACAACCTATAGACCAAACACATACCACATAATGCACCATATGCCACTACACATTACACAGACACATCACACACCACAAAGACATATAACATCCCATGTACATATATCACATATTATACACATAGCATATATACATTATTACTATACATACACACATATTATACATTGACACAGTTAAACTACACTTACATCACACATCATCTACATTACATACCACACAGAAACACCCTACATGAAAATACTGCACATATGCATGTACATATTATACACTATGCACACTAAGTACTACATGTATACAGACCACACTACACCACACACTCCCAATGAGTCTCAGGACAGTATCAACAGTGATATCAGTGCAAAGCTGGAAGGTCTAGGGTACCTCCACACATTGGCCTCAGCCCTTCCATGAGCATGACACGGAGGGACAGGCACACCTGGGGAAGGTTCCCCTTCTTCCGTAGAGGTAGCTCTTTCTTCTCTGCTGGATGTGGACTCTTCTGGAATCGGGTCTGCATCATGTAGTCAAATGTACTCAGGTTCTTAGCAACTACAAAAGGGAGGGCAGGAAAGGACAGAGTCACCCAGCAGCCACACGAAATATCACACAGAATCTCATGTGCAGTCCACCTTACCAGGGAATAACTGTCCTGCCTTGCATGTCCCAAGAACCGGAGGAGGACCAGGTATTTCAGGCCAAACAAGCGATGCTCTGCATATTTTATGCAGGACAGGACCTAACTGTTCCCTACTGCCCAAGACAAAGCATCTAATTTAGTATAGAGATGTGGTATCCCAGAGGAGTTGGACTATGGGGCCTTTCATGGATTCCCTGCTTTCTGCATCATGACAGACTACTCCAGAACCTCCTGGGATGGCTCTAGGAGGGCAGGCTCAGGAAAGGCTACTTTGTCCAAGGTTTATGGAAGCCTATCATCTACCTAGGGGCAACAGAAGTCCTGTTGGTAGAAATACTAGACCCTTGAGCTGACTCTGCAGTCTACCCACCTGCTTCCCCCAACCCATGCAGCCACTTCAGCCTACGTACTCTTACTCAGAGTGCACAGGGTTACCAACAAATGTAAGACATGACAAGCAACTCCAGCACAGGCTGGGGCTTTGGCAATCACACCTAGCAGAGCAATTTGGGTTACTTCAAGAAGACCGGATGTGTTTTTGAGAAAAGAATTGTAAGTGCCTATCTCAGCCCCATGCTTTCAGGGAGGGGTCTGACTTTTCCAAACCAACTTACAAGGGGGCAGGTAGTTTACAAGTATTTCTGAGGAGCTACAGGGCCACCCAATTGCCCTATCTGTAGCTCAAGTAGCAGATGCAGTGGGCTACCTCATTCCCTAAAGGTCTCACAGAATTTGGCTTTATGCTATTAAGAGTGATGAATCTCCCTAGGCCCACCGAGCAGTGATCCAGTCTCATTAGCTCCCAGCACCTATGTCAGAGTAAGCCTGTGGGCCTCCGCCTCCTTACATTCTTATTAAAACATTACTCCTTCCCAGGGAAGAAAGCCAGCTGATGAGCATGTCCAAGGATGAGTAATGTCCCTATGTGTCCTTTAGGTACCAACAGCTAGTTCTGGCAATGTATGGATTCTGCCCTTTCTCCACTGGATTCAACACATTGTTCTTCACCCAGCGTGACCACACTCTCTCTCATCCCTCCATTTCAGGAGCTTCAGCTTCCTACCTTGCTGGGCATTGGGAGCTCAAATCTCCAGCCCATCTTCAAGGTGGCGCCTGATAGAAGCATCCACATGGGTGCTTATAACTTGAGATCCAGTCCTTGAGTGTAGGCTAGATCTACAGATTAAGCTTTCAGTGAACCTTATCCATGACCAGGGTATTCTGCTGTTCTGCTCCTTCCATGGAGCTAGTCACTGTTGTGAGTGAGACACTTTGCAGTCCAGGAAGGATCAGAGCAAAATGGCAGGTCAGTGACTCAGAGGAGCTACATTGGCCAGTCACTTTTCAGGGAGTTTAGAAGAATCTTATGGCAGCAGTGTGGCCAGTGAATCCCAATGTGAGTGCCCTGAAGAGAATTCGGTTGAGCTGTGTTTACCCTGACCCTATAGTGATGAGTGAGAGCTGCAGTTTTGGGAAGTCTTACTAATATATAACAGTAACCAGCATGCCCTGGAAATACTTGATGTTTAAACTCAACAGGTTCAGCCTGACTCCATTTCTTCCCTCTCAGAGAAACACTTTCTAGTTTCCTCATGCTGAACAACCCTATCCTTAGTATTACTCCAGTTCCAGCTGCCACTGGTTATAACTTGTTCTGCTCTCAGCCCTGTGAGCTCATCCTGAGTGTCATTAGGAATAGTGGTGGCAGCAGCTCTCAGTGGATAGCTGCCCCTGACTTGTTCTCCAGAGTGTGGCACAGTAGATGTAGTATCATCTACAGTATACTTGGACACTTTTGAAAGGTAATTACGTACCAATTCTGTGCGTGTCCCTGACCTACAGAGGGTGCCTTGAACCGGAAATACTCTCATGACCAGAGCAGGCCTCTCTCGGTACCACATTCTCTCAGAGGGAAGCAAAGGGAAGCACGTCATTCTTCAGGAAGTACAGCAACATGGCTCTCTATGAATCTCTTATCCACCATACAAGAGACAGTGCAGGCATACTGTAACTTACTGTGGGCAAAATAGCCAACCTATATCAGAAGCCACAAGAACAGAAGTCTAGATCTGTGGCCACACCACACATTCCCAGCCAATTCACAGGCCTTTGGCTTCATAGTAGCTGACCAGTGGGATTAGCTTGACCATCACACACCTTGGTCACAAACTCACTCCACAGAATGAAGACTGAGCAATATTCTCCTGGCCTCTGCCACCTCCTCCTTGCTAGGATACCAGCATAACAGCCCTTTATTAAGAGGCCTGGTTGACTGAATATAGAGAACAAGTCATTTCTAGCATCAAGGATCTTGGGACCAAAAGCTAGTAAGTGGTCAGTCTCTTACACCTTGGAGTTGGGAAGTGCTATCAAGAAGTATGTCCAGCATATATGGCCCAGTGCGCAGGCCATAGAAATTCAGTCAGGGCTCTCTGTACCATTCCTCCCTCTCCATCTATGAGTTCTGCTTGCATGGGACCCTTGACTTCTGCAGCTTTCAGCCTCTATGTTCACAGAGCCAGGTAAAGATATCATGGATATAACAGGGTGTCACTGCACATGATTTCCTGTCTTGGGTCATGTGAGGTCTCCTCACTCTTTCTTGTCCAGACAGAAGCTGCTATGTTGTATCTTTGTCCCAGAGGCTAGTTTGAAAGGGCAGGCATGGTGGTAGAAGATAAGGGAACTTGGAGCCAGAATCCTTACTAAATCCTGGAATCAGCATTACTTAGGAAGTATCTGGTCGTCTGTGGGTCTTGGCTCTATGAATGACAATGACAGAATACTCCTGCCACCAGTGAAGCATACCATATCTAGGGTCCAAAAAGTTATGGGTGAGTCTTTGAGATTCATGAAAACTCAAGATGTTGCTGTCGGCATGTCACTAGAGCAACAGGGAATGCACCAGACTGTCTGGCCTCCTGGGGGCATTGGATGAAGGAGTAAGAATGGTGCAGGTATTAAGCTCTGAAGCTTCCTTGAGTTTAGGCAGCTTCATGTGTGGGCTAGACTGTGAAGTTCTAGAATCTAGTCTTAAGAGTTTCTATGTGAAAAAGGACAAACAAGAACAGTTGATAGCTCCTGGGTCCTTACTGCTAAGTGTCTCATACATGGCACAGGTGGGACAAAGCAGATCATGGTGTCTGACATATTCTAGGGGACATATTTCCTTCTAAGAGCCTTCTGTGGGTAGAAGCCAACATTCTGTGGTGCTCACTATTCTGGGCTTAGGATATTCAGACCTTACATGCAGGCTTCACTGTTCATTCTATACAGTTTGATGTCCACAGAGTATGTCTCAGTAAAATGCTGTCCATACAATGTGCCTCAATGTCACTGACCCCTCTCTACTAGAATGTGGATGACTCCAAACTTCACCCACAGCTGCAAAATGGCCCCCCCTTACCTTGGGCTGGCAAATGATAGGCACAAAGTTCTTTCTATGAAGTGGAAAGGGACAGTGACTAACACCAAATTGTGTTCCTGGGCAGTAATCTTCAGGATCTATAGGTGTAGGTTCTGTAGGGAGCACTGGTGTGACACCAGGTGCTGGACCTAACTCTGAGAGGGGAGACATCTAGATAAAGAAGGAAATGTGTTCTACGTGAGGTGAGGCACTAGGGGAAATGGCGTTACTGATAAATCTGAAAGCATTTAGACATGAGAAAAATTTCCAGATAAGCTTAGAAATAATGTTTTTTTTTAAAATTCCTATTTATAAAAGTAGTGGAGAGCTTTAAAAGTAACCCCAAAGATACATCATTCTGAGTATTTAAGTCACAGGGAATGTGAGGTGCTTGTCTAGCCTTGTTATTGATAAAACAGCACATGGTGTTCTGTTGAAACATATAGGCTCAGCTGAAGTAAGTTTGAGGCTTGGTTGTCTCCAACTCTACAAATACATTCAAACACAAATATAAACGAACCAGGTTATTCCTATATACAACCTAAAAGTATAACTTCAAATTAAAGCAACAATATTTAATCCATGGGTCTTTACTATACTTGGAAGAGGAGGAGGAGGGAGAAGGAGGAGAGAGAAAAAGGAGGAGGAGGGGAAGAGGAGGGGGAAGAGGAAGAATCTAAGTCTCAAGTCGTCAACAATGCTGAAGTCAGGAATATGTGTTAAGCATACTTGTAGGTTAAGAAGAATGCTCTTTAGGTTTATGATAATACTACTGATAAGGACCACTGGTCATAAGTGGGGTCTTTCCATGGGAGAAGGCTAGCACTCTGCCAGGCACTGTTATCACAGCCTCAGGCAGGGTCTGTACCATCATTACGGTTTGGATAAATGAAGATGGAGGAAACCCACACTGCAGGAGTAGCTAAGTCTACCATTGCAAGAGACCAAAGAAGTTCCATGGGCAGTTCCCTACAGCAGAAACCACGTATACAGAAGAAGTGGCTCTAACTCAACACTTTCTTAGGGAGATAGTCACAATAGCATAAAAGGTGTCTGACACTTATTTGTGGATATAGAGTCTCCTCTTTGTCTCTATTTGGATGAGGGAAAACAGTCCTTTGAGCTTAAGTTTCATTGTTATAATTTCTGCTTGTTGCTTTTCTAAATTCTCCTGCTCCTAGTGTCCTATTCTTGCATAATAGTCATATTCCATTATCTCTGTATATTTTAGTGTCTCCTATGCTTTCTGTGGGCTTCTGAACATGAGTTCAGTTCCTTGCTGGACTGGCCTTCTTTTGGTCTCTCCTTCCTGTAGTCTGTCCTTTTTCTATGAACTTATTTCTGGCAAGGTTTCCCAAGGCACTGTCGCTCTCAAGACAGGTGAACTAGAGTGGTACATACTCAGGTAGAAGTGGAAGATGAGCAGGTGCCCGAGCAGCACAAAGCTGGCAATGGCTAACAGCAGTACCATCATCACGATGGAAAGGACCACGGGGGTCTTCACAGGCACAGGCCACAGTGAGAGGAACAGCAGCCATATGTTCTCAGAGCTGATCTCTATGAAGACAGAGAGACATGTCCATCCAGCACCTATCCAAACTGCAGCACCTGTGGTCAGGTAAGCAGAGGGGATAGCACTTGCTAGGGTGAGTGAGGACAGCCAGCCAAGGGATGGGTTTTTCCCTGCGTTTGCCCTACTCTATGGGTCTACTGGCTGTGGCTAGCACTATGATTCCCACTTTATGGATTCAAGATGATAGAAGTTCTCGAATACTGGAGTGCAGAGACAGCCTCTCCCCTCTCCTTCCCCAAAGCCTTGACCTTTATTTCAGATCAATCACTTCACAGACATCAATGAAGACTGAGCCCTCTTGGTGTACTTCTTGAACACTATTCACTATGGCCCTCAAGATCAAGACTATGGATATGGGGTTTCCAAAGCTGTATGGCAGAACAGTAGAGGGCCAGATCCAAATCCAAGCATGTTGACCCATATTACATTCTAGACTGGTGCTAAGCTCTTTCTAGAATGAACTCCTATGTGTGCAATCTGAAAAGGGAATACTATATGCTGCCTTGTGGGCTGGGCCCCGGATGCCAACTCACAGATGTCCCTTACTCAGTGATGGCATGATGAACTCTAGCCCATGAGATGCTGAGCTCAGGCCATGGACTCTGTAGGGTCCTAGAATGGCAAGCCAGGAAGTGACTTCCACTCATACTCAAAGAATCACAGGTCCACTGCTAGGAGAGATGTGCTCCACTTTTCTACACCACATCTGATGCCATGGTCAGTGGCCCTAGCTAGGTTACCATCTCTCTGATTTTTCTCTCTTCCCTTCCTTGTTCTTTCCTTTTCCCTTTCTCTGCTTGCTCATCATGGCAATTGTTTAGGGAAATGTAATAACATTACTAATGAAGAGGCCATTTTGGTGGTTTCCAGAGCATGCTAAGGAGTACCAAGAAGTCCTAAGTGGTTACATGGCATACAGAAGCTAAGGTCCTTCTACATGGAACTCACAAAATTCTTAAAAGAACATTCTGTCATGTTGGCTCCAAGAATGCCCCAAGACAAGTGGCACACAGGTCCTAACCTCTCCTGTAGCAGGGCTTGGGTAGATGACTATGATGCTTGGAGTGGAGGTGGGGTGGCACCCCTTGGCCCATAGGATAGCAAGCAAAAGAACATCCTACTTCAGTCACCTGTGTCAGTATCTCGGGGCTGTTGTAGCAAGTGATCATAAGCTGGTGGCACTTAAGGCAATACAGTAATCCTCTTATATCTGTAGGCCACAAGCCTGAAATCAGAGTATCCTCTCTGCAGTTCCAGTCTTCCTGCTCTGTGTGCTCCTAGGCTTGTGGTCATATTACCCAGCCTATGACTCCTGCCTCCATAGGTCCTTTGCAAGTCTGTATTTCCTCTTGTTTCTCCTGAAGACATTGGCATTGGATTTGGGCACATGAGGGGCCTAGGATGGGCTTTTTTGCTCATAATTCCTAACCATATCTACAGAGACACTTTTTTCAAATAGTGTGCCATCTCATGTCTAGGTTAGGACTTGGACACATTTTGGAGGCCATGTTCAGTTTTCTTCTTGCTTGTTTTAGAAATTTATGTCATGGGCTTGGACCTTTGGACCTATTTAATCATAGAATCACTGATATATAATAGCCCCACTCTCTTCTGTTCCTGTCTACAAGTAGTTTTCTCCTTTAAGATAGGCTCCTGCCCTCTCCACCAAGCACTGCTAAATAGTCCACTTTCTAGGTGCTCAAAACTGACTGAAAGGCCAGGATATACCTCACTTTAATCTCTGGTCTCAGGTCAACTGGAGAGTGAGGGAACATAGATGGGTTGAGGTGAGGCCTGGAAGCCTAATGCTTGGCACATGGGAACCAGACAGAAGCAGTTCCTGAGCATAAGAAGGGTACCTTTATATAGAGGATCTGTGCGAAGCTCATCAGGGTTGACAAAGTACTGGATGAAGACGTACAACAAGATAATAATCACACCAAGAAGCCCAAGTGCAGCTGAGGCCACAGAGCAGAAGAAGAACCTGCATGAGAGAATACTGCTCAGAAATGAGCAAGTGGGAGGTTAGGACAAACTAACACGCAGCTGAGTACATGATATCAACACACAGGCCTGATGTGATAATATGAAGCACAGAACCCAAAGTCTACTGGTGTTTCTCCACCCTCCCTCTTTGCGTTCTTTCTACAGTGTCTTTCACATACTTTAGGCAAATTCTGGCTCACGATTGTATTGCTCCACATTTCCCATAGTCTACTACCTGAGTCCTCATGTCCTTCCATTCTGCAGTCTAGACAAGTATGCCATTCCCATCCAATAGGAAAAGTTAATCCCCAAGATGGCAGACTAACACCTAGGTGGACAGAACATCTTCCAGCAAGCATGCTGTCATCATGGTCACTCAGGAATCACAGCCTTTCTTGTTTTCTTCTTGTCTTTGGTTTTGTTCTTCTTCTTGTTGATGCTGTTGTTCCTCCTCCACCACTGCTTCTTCTCCTCCTCCTTCTTTTTCATTTTCTTCTTTTTCTTCTCCTTCTTCTTGTTATCCTTCTTATTCTCTTTGTTCTCCCTCTTCTTGTTCTCTTCCTCCTCATTGTTGTTGCTGTTCTTCCTCTTCTCCCTCTTCTTGTTCTCCTTTCTTTTTGTTCTTCTTGATGTTCTTCTTCCTCATCATCATCTTCCTCCTCTTCTTTCCTCCTCTTCCCTCCTCCTCTTCTACCTTCTTTATTCACTGCCTTCCCATGCACTGCATTGAGCTTCTCCAGCCTTTATTGTACCCCATTCTGCAATGTCCATATGGCTTCCTGTTTATTAGGACTGTGAGACATGGGTTTCTATTCAACTCTGGGGAAAAATTATATCAAAATGCCATTGAAGGCAAGAGAGATGGCTCAGTGGTTAAGAATACTGACTGTTCTTCCAGAGGACCAGGGTTCAATTCCCGGTATGTACATGGTGGTTCACAACTGTCTATAACTCCAGTTTCAGGGGGATACGATGCCCTCTTCTGGCCTCTGAGGGTAAGAGGTGCCCAGACATACAAGTAGGCAAAACATCCACATACATGAATTAAAAATAAAAATGTTTAAATGTTTTTCTAAATGCCATTGCCCCCACTCATGCCTTCTTGGGCCCTGAAGAATGAGGGGACAGAAAGTGAAGATGCTAAGAATCAGTGCTATCTAGTGAGAATGGGTGGTACCTATCACCCTCTGCTCTTCCCTTGACCCCCATTTTGGCACACAAAGGCATGTCTCAATGCCACAGCAAGTGTGCTTTCTTCTGTCCTCTCCCCACTCATAGGCAGGCCACACTTCACCTATTCCAATTTGCCTTCCCAGAAACTGCTTGGTTAGCCAAAAAACTTCATGGTTCTCTGTGACCAGGCAGTATGAGGCTTTTAAAGAGACAGTAGGCAAGGATCTCCTGGATAATCAAGTCACTTCCAGAACCATGGTGATCATTTGAAGGTCACATTGGGCTGCCTACTAACAGTAGTTGTTCCCTGGATGGATGGCAGAGAAAATCATAGCCCAATGTCTTGTCAGGGAAGGGGAAAGAACAGGGTTGGTGTAAGGGGCTACTATATCCTGTTCGTCTTCAGGACTCACAGGGCTGATGGACAGCCTAGGCCAGTGGTTGTCAACCTGTGGGTCAAAGCTCCTTTGGCAAACCCCTATCTCCAAAAATATTTACATTACTATTCATAACAGTAGCAAAATTTACAGTTATGAAGTAGCAATTAAAATAATTTATGGTTGAGGGTCACCACAACATGAAGACCTGTATTAAAGGGTCACAGCATTAGGAATGTTGAGTACCACTGACCCTGATACCCAGAAGCTCTCTGGATTCTGCTTTCATAAGCAGGGAAATGCCTTAAAATGGCCAATCTGTGCTCAAGGGTCTAGCCACTGTTCTTGGATTGATGGCCATGACATTGGGAAGGTAGATGATAGGCTTGAAGCAGAAAGTTTAGGAGGCTTATCCAGGTTTTGATCTACTGTTCATGATGAGCACTCTATTTATGGGCTTTGTGAGTATGAATTTGACCCACGAGTTTAGGAACAGCCTCACCAAACACATATCAAACCCAGCAGCACATCTCTGTCAGAGCTGGAAACAGAGAGATGGCCCAAAGGTCATCCTTTCCCTGTGCTGTTCCCAAGAGTCTATGGCCTCCTCCACTCTGTCACCTGCCATCTATTCCTATGAATCCCAGGCCACAGATCCCTCCCCTAGGTCACAGCCTCACCAGTAGTTTCTCTTGCCTACGCAGTTGTTCAGCCATTTGCAGTGGTGATCAAAGCCAGAGACACATTTGTTGCAGGAGCTGCAATGTTTGGCTTTTTTGCTCCTGGAAGAGAAATTAGGAGAAACAGTCTGTTAGCTCCAAATGCACCATGGGAACTAAGTGTCTACCATGAAGTGGTGGGTAGGGCCTCCATCTGAAGACAGTGGGGAACTGGAAGTCTGTAGAAAAGACAAGGCTATCTTGGGCAGAGAGATGAGCCTGTGCCCATGGGCATTGTTCCTGGAAGGTGGACCCAGGACTTCCCTGTAAGTAGGCTTGTTTGCTAGATGGGAGCCTGAAAGTTCTGTCTAGGAGTTGAAGGCTGGTAGTTCACCCAGTGCCTACAGTGCCTACCTGTAGCCAAGTCAATGTACTGTCCTGCTCTGGTTCCGGAGACTTTGGACCTCACCAGGCATCAGTTGGAATTGCCTTCCCTCCTCCCCAATTGGAAATGTGAGGTTTACCAGAAAACCACAAGGAAGTAACATGCTTGCCCCCTCTACCACAGCAAAGAAGGGCCTGTGTGTACAAGATGACCTGAAAAAGACACCGCTGGGCCTCAGACTGCAGCTCTTCACACCAAGGGAGAGAGGTATTGGGAACCAGGAGGCAGGACTGTCAGTCTATAGGGTAGGGCAGTATAGTGCGGCCCGCTAGGAGGCTGTGAGCACATGCTGAGCCCTCCATGGAGTGCCACAAAAAGGTAATGCCCAGCAACACCAGGCTCATCTGGACAACTGTGGGGCCATGGGTCAGCAGGACTCTATACCCAAACTCCTACTCCACTCACACGGTAACCTCACACAGGTGGCAATACTGGTTCTGAATCACATGTGCGTGTTTGGACCTGTCGAAGGTCGGCACAGGCTCCATGTAGTCCTTTTTGAGTCGGACATTGGTGTCAGCTGGATCGATGGTAATTGCGATCAAGTGCACGATGAGGTGGAATATGAACACCCCACCCATCACCTGGGCTGTCAAGGAACACACAGCCCTGAGCCTGGCTGACATGATGAAAAGTGTCTCCCAGTGGGACAGACAGTGTCAGAGACTAAGGAAAGACCCTGGGACTCCTAGTCATTGATGTCTGTAGCATCCGAGAGCATATTCCATCAAGACACTTACTTTGGAGAACCAGACAAGCCAGCTAACTACTGGCCCCAGTGTGCACAAGCCCTGAAATGTCTTATGTGCAAGGGACAAGGAAAAGCCTTCGAAAAGAGTAGTTTATACCTTGGAATGATAGCTTCAGAGACCCAAAGTGGTTCACCTGGTGGCAGGTATTTCCCAGATGGGAAAGGCCTAGGATATAAGTGGGACTGGGCCAGGTCAGACCATGCAGTATATGTGGGTCCCATCGGCAGTAGAGTTACTGTTGGCCACAATACAGGAGAAAGCTATGTGCACCAGAAACATGAAAGTTAGGCAGCAGTTGGAGGGTACTCTCCAACCTCAACTTGAGTTAGAACTTCAGGAGCCACGAGACTCTCAGGAATCTTTGGACTTTGCCTATCTAAGCCTATATGACCACAAGAAGAAGGTCTTTGTCCCCTCCATCACTCCTGTCCCTGGGATAATATACAAAAGGAGGTACCAGTTTCAGAAGCTCCCCTCTCTTGCCCTGATTTCTGGGCCAGATAGACTAGCATTTATGGCACCGCTAAAGGAAACCAATAAAGTCCCATGCCCCACAGCCTAAGCTTGTGCCAGCAGGCAGGCTACTTTATGTCTAGGCAAGAGAAAGGCCATAGGCATATACAAGAGGCTCTGCAGGGACTTTAACAGGACATGGATAGTTAACTCAACAAGAAGCCCCTTTTTCCAGTCCTTCTAAGAGCTCAGGGTTGCTGGCCTGGTTTGTAGTGCTGATTTCCAAAGCCATCCTGCATGCTAGGGTTGGGTTTTGTGGACAACATGTGTTGGGGGGAACCCTAATGAAGGTCCCAAAAGAATCAGTGATGTAGGATAAGCCTGCAAGAGGCCTGTATGCTGACCCAAACCTTAATGCAGGCCCTGTCTTGCTCACCTTATCTTCCAGCATGAACTGGCCAGTACACAGGATTCTGGGCATGGATACAGGACTGAGAAGCAGGTTCAGAGTACAGAGAAATGATTGTGAGGAAGACAGAAAGCTATATTCGAGGAGGACCAGAGTAGGAGCTGGTGCAGGGCTGGATGTGTGTGTGTGTGTGTGTGTGTGTGTGTGTGTGTGTGTGTGTGTGTGTGTGTGTGTGTGTCAGAAGAGGCTTTTACTACCTGTTCTATTGTAGAACAGATTGCAGCTAATGGTATAGGCCACTGGGGCTGGGCACAGGGTCACTCACAGCTGTTGATAGTACCATGATGAGGGCATGATCCAGCAGCTATTCCCAATCCTGAAGATAATTTGAGAGCTAATGTACTTCCTTTGGCGATGAGTAGTAAGGAGCATGTTCAGAGCCTGGGACATTGGTGGGTGAGGGTCGAGGACATGCAAAGTCTTATACTGCCTGGGTTCTGACTCTTTCCCTGTAACACTAGAAAAGACATGTTCTAATAGAAACCAGTAGGCAGGTAGAAAGCCCAAGAGGCATTTTAAGGTAAGGCTGAGGTCAATCACCCAGGCCCTCTGTGACTACACCCTCATGATACTCTCAAATCTTCTCCAAACCACCAGCATCCATACTCATACTGTTGGGGACTTCTGGGACACAGGCCAATCATAGGGTGGGTATGGCTGCAAAGTAGTTCTCAGGGTACAACTGAGCCAGGTTCTCTAGAATCTGAACCTGCCAAACAGATCCTAAAGGACAGTCAGTCCCCAGCCTTCATGTGAAGTACCAGAGGCCACCCTAAAAGCATTTATCTCTCACAAAAGGCCTCTGGTCACAAACTGGACTCAGATCTCAGACACAACCTTCAATCTGTCCCTCTAGGACATGGGACTCTCCTACAAAAGATAAAGTTACAGCACATCTTTTATCACTTTCTCCTGTGCGAAGCTTGGCCAGGAACACTTTGTCAGCAAACTTTTTACCACTCAGTAAGATCCCTGTCACCCATAGGAAGCATGCTGGTGACCTTACTAGACTATATTTTGTCTCAGATGACCTGGCTGGCTACTCCCTACCACACACCAAGGTGACATTCCCAAGGGGGAACCCAGAAGAGAAACTTCTTCAGGATCTGCCCTTGTCTTCTCTAGAGCCTTGTCTCAGTGGATAGCTAAATATGAAAGAAGCAGGGTGAGGCGTCCTCCATGGAGGCCTCCTTCCAACTCCCTCTGGAAGTTTCCATGTGGGAGCCTATGAGAACCACAGCTGGCTGGAACATTCCCTAGCAACAATCTGTGTTTAGTAAACAAACAAAGGAAGGGCGCCAGCTCAGGACACCACCCTCCTCAGCCTCCTCGAACTAGTGACCTCTCCCTTGTCCTGTTTCCGCAGGAAGAGGGGAGGCCCAGGAGGAGCCAACATTCTGGTACTGTCTGGACTCAGGTTTCCTCCAGGGCAAATTCTGTGGCTGAGCTACAACAGCAGCCTAAGACAGCCTGCTTGAAGTCACCTCCTTAGTTCACATTGCCTTGGCACAACCCAGGACTCAAAAAAAGATTTCTAGGCTAAAGGTTTAATATTGCACCGTGGGTCCTGTTAGCTAAACTGTTATCTAGTCCCTTGTCAGCAGGAAAGGAGTCCCACTGGCGACAGGACCCTCACAAGCCACCAGCCTGGCAGGCACTTTCTTATCTGAACCACAAGAAGGATCTTCAGGCTTTTCTCTGGCCTCAGGGTTTCCTCGGATCTTCTCCACAGAAAGTCCTAGCTCTTCTAACCCAGCCCCTCACTTCCCAGCCCCTCACAACGCCTAGCAGGTGTCAAATGGTGCTGGTGCCCTCTAGTGGCTATAAACTTGTATTAAGTGTTGCTCGTTTGAGCACAATGCCAGTGTAGCCAGGCTCTGGTCAGGCTAGGAAAAGAATTTCAGAGGCAATTACCTGACCTGAAAAGTCAAGAAAGCTGCAGGAGCTCCAATGTCTCTGGACAACAGCTGAGACTGAGATATCAAGTGGGTATAGCAGGGCTCTGGGAAGAAATGGAGCTGAGATATTTGGGTGTACGGCAGGAATGACCCACTGCAGCAAACACAAAACGACCCGAAAAGATCCAGGGTCAAACAGGGCCAAGTTAGGAATAAAAAGAAGAAAGCAGTGATTATCAGGCAGTGTGTGTCTCCTAAACATATCAACGTCCTGACACCAAAGTTGGCAGACTTCACTTGCAAAACAGTCATCACAAACCACTGGGAACAATCTCATCCACTGTGATCACAGACCTTATGAAAATGGCAACTGTAGACCAATAAGGTGATTCAGCAGCTCAAAGAGCTTTCTGTGGAAGCCTGACAACCTGGATCTTGTGGTAGAGAGAGAGAACCAACTCCTGAAAGTTGTCCTCTACAGGGATGGGGTAGAGGGCTGTCCCTGATTGTGTTGCCTGCCGTTCTGGGCTGCCTCAGTGGGATAGGATGTGCTGGGGGTCCTGCAGTGACTTCATGTGCCAGGGTAGGTTGGTACCCGGGGTGGCGCTTCTCCTTCTTGGAGGAGAAGGGGAGGGTTGTGGGGTGGGGCTGTGTGAGGGGGGCTGGGAGGAGAGGGGCAGCTGCAATGTAAAGTGAATAAATAAATTAATGGGAAAAAGAAAAGAAAGTTGTCCTCTGAACTCCACATTCGTGCTAAATATTTTTATGGGAAACACAGCAGACTGAATTCCCAAGGCAGAAGATGGGCCAACACCGGAAGAAGACTGCATTCCTAGACCATGGTAGTACCAGATGACAGAGTACTACCCAGTGTCTTTCAGGAGAATGTGGCCCTGGGTCAGTTTTATTTTAGACTGCTACCCCAGAACTAAGAGAAATACATCATCTCTTGCCTAAGACACCTTGGGTAGCTCTGTTAGGACAGCCATATATCTCACACACGTTATTCCACTGTACTGAATGAAAGATATGGAAGGAAGGAAGCAAGATGGAAGTCAGGGAGCAGGGAGGAAAACCCACCTTTATAGGGCTTGGGTGGATAAGTTCAGGAAGAATGGTGGATCTAGAGATTTAGCACTCACTGACTGTAGCTAGGCCTCCACAGGTACTATGCCCTAGTGGTAGTGGGTTGTGCTAACACCTGTATCATACTCTTGCTGAAACTTCCTGGTCAACCTGACAGGCCACAGGCTACCTAACATCTCAAAAACGCTACAGCCAAGCTCAGACTGGCAACTGCCCTACTCCACTAAGGAGATAGAGAGGATCTATCCCCACATTCAAGACTCAGAGCTGACTAGATCTGAGTTTTTAAAACTCGTATAAAGGATGTTTGGGAGACATTAGAAATTGCTGAACTGTTGCCTGTTTTTCACCCATGCTAAGGTGTTTAGTGAGGGCGCTATGCCTGGTGTTGCATAGACAGAAGCAGGACATTGAGCTACGGGCTGATGACTTCGGTATCATCTCTTATCCTTCATCGTGGTTGTGGGCTCAGGAGGCCAACTGCCTACATTAAAGAGCACACAGGAATTGATGGCATTGTTTTTCAACTCTGCAGACCTAGGGAGCTTGAGGGCTCTTGATTAGAGACAATCTAGACAGATGCTATTGGAGGACAGAGGGACACAATGGAGGCTCAGTAGGCCAACAAGGTCTGGGGATTCTGGAGGATCAAGGAAGGTACAGCAGGGTTTGTGAGCTCCATACTAGGTATAGTGAGATGGGCCACCACTCAGAGTTGGAACCTGTCACCCTGATGAGAAGAGGAGGAGGTTGGTGGAATGCTGTGTATTTAAATAGCATGACTCAGGCAGCTACACATTTCTGTCCCCCTTCCTTGTGGACATTTGAACTTCCACATGGTCTAATCTCACACAGCTCAAATGCCCACTCTGTTCTTGTGACTGGATAGAACCTAGGCTTTAGCAAAGACTCCTCTTGGAAGAGGGTGCTGCTGCCTATTTGGATCCTGGGCATGGGGGAGCCAGGGATCTGAAGCTATTCACTGCACCTGTAGTTGATGCCTGCAGGCCATCCTCAGCCTGTCTCTCGTAGACAAGACCTGATGTTGCAAGATTGATTGAGTAAAAGTGTGTGCAGGGTTCTCGTGTCTGGGATATATGTGTGCATTTTCAGGGTGCATGTGCCAGGATTAGGGTGGAGAGTTCTGTAAGTTGTACACATATTCAGGGTGCATGTTCCAGGGTTGGGGGGGGGGGGTTCTTGGTCGAAAGTGTGCTTGTGATGTGTGTGTGTGTGTATGTGTATGTGTATGTGTGTGTGTGTGTATATATATGCCTGTGTATCTGGGTATGTGTATATATGCCTGGAATGTGTGTGTGCCCAGGAAGCATGTACAGGATGGAGGAAGTCTTCCCAGGATGCATGTGTACCTGGGATGTATATATGCTCAGGGTGAATGTACCTGGGATGTAAGTATCCAGTACAGGGTACATGTATGTCCATGATGTGTGTCCCAAGAAATGCATTTCCAGGGTTTCAGGTTGCCAGGATGTGTGTGGGCTCATAGTGTACCTGCCAGAGGCATCTTTGGTTTATCTCTAAAAATAAGTCTCCTATAAGACTACATGAGCAACTAGTGTTGGCCTGCTCCGAGAATACAGGCAATGAGGGGCCTTCTTAGTTGTGATTTCTATTGCTGTGATAAAAACATCATGACCAAAGCAACTTGGGGAAGAAAGGGTTTATTTCATTGTACATTTCCACGTAATAGTCCATCACTGAGGAAAGTCAGGGCAGGAACTCCAGCAGGACAGGAACCTGGAGGCAGGAACTGAAGCAGAAGCCATAGAGGAACACTGCTTACTGTCTTGCTTACTATGGCTTGTTCAGTTTGCTGTCTTACACCATCCAGGTCAACCTAGCCCAAGGAAGGCACTGTCTACAGTGAGCTGGGCTCTCCCACATCAATTATCAATAAAGAAAATGACCTACAGACTTGCCTATGGGCCAATACTATTGAGGCATTTTCTCAATTCAGCTTCCCTCTTCCAAAATGACTCTAGCTTGTGTCAAATTGACAAAACTAGCCAGCACAGGGCCCAGACTTTCAGGGAAAATATAGTAGCATAACTCTAAGTAGATGCTGAGGAAGCCACTGACCTGCATTTCCACTTAAAGGTGAGAATCCTGACAGCTGAAAGAAGGAATAATAAAAATAAAAGCTGGAAAATTAAAGATAGAAAGAGGCCAACAGTAGAGAAAGGAAGTAAACTGTAAAGGTGATTCTCTACAAGGAAGCCAGGTGGTGGTGCACAACTGCAATTCCAGCATTGAAGAGGCTGAGGCAGGAGGACTGAGTGTTCACAGTGAGCTTGGGCCACATAGAAAGATCCAATTTCAGGTTAAAAAAAGGAAGGAAGGAAGGAACAAAGGAAGGAATGAAGGCAACAGGCAGCCAATGAAGACATGTTACTATATGTCTTGAATGTAATACACACCTAATTCTAACACTTAGGCTGAGCCTGAAGGATCACAAGTTCATAGCCATATTGGGCTATACAGAAAATCCTGTCCAAAAAAAAATGTATTCTTTAGAGATGAAATGAAAAGCATAGGAAATACTGTGAATAACTTTATTCTAAGAAAAACTGACATTTTAGAATACTCAAATTTCATGAGAAACATACCTTACTAAAAAGAGTATAAGATGAAGCAGAAAACCTGAATAACTTTTTAGCTGTTACATCGAATTCATTCTCAAAAGCCTTCCCACTATGTAGAAAAGAACCAGCCACAGCTGAACTGGGAAATATTCTGCTCCAGTTTCTTCAACCAAAGACCTAGAGGTGCCACACTATGGGAAGCTTCAGGGTGCTGCCATTACAAGTTATGGTACAAAAAGTGCCCTGGGTTCAATCCCCAGTACTCCCTGTAAAATAATAAAGAAAATTATGGTGCTGGCAATAGGGATATTAGGAAATGAGTGATAGAGTTTGCTGTGTGCTTTTCCAGGAAGATAATAGCATAGTGGTTATGAGCATAAGAGCCAGGCTCCGATATAAACCACGACACTTATGTGTGATAGTTTCTGACATCTGAGGATTTTTTTTTTTAAAGATGCTCCCCTAAACGTGCATGTGAAAAATGAAAGACTTGCCAGTTCTAACTGCTGATGTGGGTGTCTGTGAGATACTACTGTATCCAGTCTCAGCAAAGCAGACCCCCAAGATGTGACAGTACTTGCCCTGGCTCTTGTAACAGTCACCTGTGTCCTGCAATGTCTCCTTCTACTCACATATGCTTAGTTCTCCTAATCCCTAGAGCCTGCAGAATGCCAGCCAAAGCAAAGTGCCCTGTAGAGCCTATGCCCATAGTATGTTCTCACTAAAATAAATGCCATCCAGGCCTCATCTATGGCTTGTGGATGCAATTTTCTGAGCATAGGCCCACTTTGCACCAGCTTGGCCCTGGTCCCTAAGGACCTGGTCTCCCTGATCAGATGCTAAGTGTGATGGTAGATCCCAGATGCCCACCCTGATATACACCATGCCATAAAGAAGTGAATATGGATATAGGTCTTCCCACTGCCCTGGGAAACCATCTCTAAAGGCCTGTCCAGGGCTCCGGTATACTTTCCATGCTTTAGGAATGGACTCTATTGAGCTATCCAGGCACACTGGCAGGCTGTGGGTCAGTGGCAGCCAAGAATATGCTTCTGAAGCCCTTTCTTATTGATTTGGCTACTCTGTGAGTCAACAGAGAAGGGTCTTTCTGTATACTGTAAGAAAGATATAATTGCAGTCTGTAGCTGCTTCCCTTTCCTTGAGTCACCACTTCCAGGGTCCCTATTTGTCACCTTGTATCTAGCAGATTCACAATAGCAAAAGCGCCTTCTATTAGGCAATGTGGGGTCACAGGGCTGACTTCTGGGCCACAGGAACAAGTAGTCTATGCAGAGACAGAGCCCACTGCATAGGCATGATGGGGCTCAGGGTCAATTCTCTTGAAGACCTTCAGAAGCCCTCCCCCTTCCAAGAGACATGTAGCCCAGGGGCCCACCCTTCTAGTACAAAGGATACAATATTGGCAGCATATTTCCAGCTAGTTTGCAGAAAGGGGATGAAGATCCCAAAGGTGACAATGGATATGGCCAGGTAGGTGGTCCAGGATATTGCCTGAAAGGAGTGGAGGGGTGGTGACCAGCCATTCACCCTAGACAGAGGGCGTGGGAGGAGCTTCTTCACATTGTTTTCCTGGGCTTCTGGGAGGACCCGGTTCTGGTTGATGCCACAGATGTTCATCTGAGAGACAAAAAAGGGCACAAAGCTATCTATTCCTGGGCCTAGAATGAGTGTCTTGCAATTCTCCTTGTCATTGTCAGGGAGGTCACCAGAACCTGGGCTAGAATCTGTTATTTATATGGCAGATTGATATGGCTGATTAGGGTTGGCAGGAGATTCCTATCATGACAGGTAGGCTTGCAGCCCCCAAGAGAGTGGGCACAAGGCTGAGTATGTCTATCCCACCTCTGTGAGCCCAGATTTTCATGAATAGACTCCTTGGTTAGGTCAGATCTTCTAGAGTGCCACTTCTCTCCTTGACACAATTCTGTCCCAAATGTTCAAGTGACGAATATTAGAAAAGACATAAAGAGAACAACACTGAGGCCTTCTTTTATAAGAACCCAAATGCATCAATTTTTGTAGAACCCTACCTCCCACTACACTTCCTCCTAGAACAGTGCTGCTGTGGAGGGAGAGCACTAGAGAGGGGGGCCAGGACAAGGAGAAGAGCATAGTACACTGATTTCACAGGGAAAGGGACCTGGAAGTGAGCCTCTTCCTACCAGTCCCAAAGTTTAGCTTTAGTAGCTGCTGTGTGGGGATATACTTATTCACACAAAGCTACACACCACACATAGAACATACAGCTTCACAACACGCAGAGAACACCACTTCCTACATCATATGTGTGCACCACATAATTCTTAGGTCCCCCGGAATCCTCCTTTTTGCTACCTGGCATGCCCAAACTATCTTGTCTGCCTGGCTCTGTCCATATATTGCCTGTGATACCTGTCAATACCCTGTCTTGCCTCCCTCAAAGTTACAACCCACCATCTGAACTGGAGTTTCTTCATTTATCTCATAATAGCATACTTGATCCTCTCAAAATTTGACTAAGGGTATGTATGACTCTGGTAAGCTGTGAGTTGTAATGTTAAATTCAAGAGTCAGTGGTTCCAGGAGCTTCTAGCATCTGTGAGTATATGGCTCAGGTCTCTTGCTTCTATATCCTTTACTGTAGGCTTCAGTGTGGGACCCTGCCATGACTACTAATACAGCTATAGCTAACACTTCCAGAACTTCTTACATGTTACTCGCAGCCATGAATTCTGTCTTTATATGTGGCCTTAGGTGCCTCCCATAATTCTCTTTGAACTGTCCAACCCTGCTGTTATCTATTCATCCTGTTCATGATTTCCCATCAGTACCCTTATTTCTCAGGAGGAGCCTTCCCAGTCTTGAACCCCATGGAGAGACTCATCAGACAGAAATCTTACCAGTACTAAGAAACCAATCAGGCTATACAATAGCTGGGGTCTCCAATGGGCTGAGTCCCCACCTGTGAGGCTCTTGCCCGGGGAGTTATGAGATGAAACATTACTGCCTTTGGCGAATGTCTACTCTGCAATCTTACCACTCTCATCAGGTTGGGCAGCACAGGTTAGACACTTCTTGCTCAAGGCTGATATGTTAAACAGTGGTGGGGCATTCCCATGAACAAAGCAAATACGGAACACCTCGAAAAGGAAGATTCCACAGCTCATAAAGCCACAGCCCCTGCAACCAAGGAGACTACCTACTGCTGGCTGTGGGACATAACAGAGGTGTAAGACCAGTGGGTAGCATAGATAAGATGGAAAAGGGGCTAGCTGGTTCCCACAGGTGGGGACTCTGAAGGCAGGGCCCAGCCTCATCACCCACTGAAGAGACTGAATTGGCTTTACATGTGTTTTAACTAGAAAACTATTGCAATCTATTAAATGAAGGCCATTGGCTTGTGTGTGGGCCTCTCCGATATGTACTTCGAACTCTAACTTCTTTACACTTGATCTCCAAGACTTTTTGCTGTAGAAGCTGAGGTGCATATGCTACATAGAGAAACACAAAACTCTAAACCTGACAAACTACCCTGCCGTGTGCTCTTCTCTGGTGGCCATGGTCTGGATGGCCCAGTAACACTTCCTAGACTATGGATGCTGAGTGGTGAGTTGATGAAGCCTCATTCTCTCCTGAGAATTTCCAAATACAATACTACTGCAGTTTTTTTCTCCTAACGTCTCAAATTTTAGCTTAAGAAATGTTTAGCTCCTATTTGTGGGCCTCCAAGATGATGTGGATGCTCCCAGAGTGGGCTAACCGTTGATGCACCCCTGGGACTGAGATAGGATAGACAGAATCCGTCTCTTTCCATTCACAGTCCCTGTGGTGGCATGCATCACAACTAGAAAACCACCTGCAGGCAGGATGTTGTGATAGCTGCTCTGCTGCCAGGTGCCCACAGGGAGCATGTGATTAAGAGAGTGAAACATACTGAAGACACTGGGTAGAGGGGTAAGAGCATGGTAGAGTATGACTGGAGGGAAGGGCAGCCTGGCATGCTGGGATTCAGAATCTCTGCTCTGGACAGTCTGGGGCTGGAGGGGGGAAGGGGATATGAGTCATGTTCTCCTAGGTACCACATGTGTTGCTGGACTCTTGATGGGTGACAGTAAGCCTCCCAGAATGCATCTCCCCTTTTATCATTAGTGTGGTTTTTTTCAATATCCCTCCAGGTATTCATGACATCTCTGCTGAGCTGGACATAAGTAGTCTTGGTAAAACTTTCCCATTCATAATGAAAACTGCTGCCTCCTGATGAACCCCGAAGTCTGGCCAGTATTCACTAAAGTCTGCAGTGGCCGGCCCTCATGTTAGAGCAAAAGGAGGTGCCGGTGTTGCTTGACTCTTCTTTCCTTCTGAAGATTTGGAGAGTCGTCCTAGGTCATATGCCTGACTGCTCATCTTCACCTGTACATCCCACCTCTAAATAGCCCATATGCACACTTCATCTGCACATCTCTCACCTGCACATACACTTCACAGTCACACACCCTCTTCTGCACATGCGCAGTGGTACATACCTTCACCTGTGTAATCTTTACCTGCAGACACACGTCTATACAAACCTTTACCTGCACACAGGCCTCTCAATCAGTCTAAAATAGATGCAAATTGAGTTTCAACCATCTTACATCTTGACGTCACCTCTTCCTTTCCTGAGATGTTGGTAGTCTACCCAGAGTGAGAAGCGGGTACTGGACAAGCCCATAGGTGACATCCAAACAGTGAGGCTGAAGAGTCAAGCCTGTACCTTACCCAATCAGCTATTGTATGTTTCTGGTTTGGCCAGGAAATATCTGGCTTCCAGGGCCTCATAAGTACTCAGTACTGAACAGTGGCCAAGGCTACAGTGTCTGGTGAGGGGAAGTAACCTAAGTGAGGCTGGCCTCCAAGATGTAACAGTGAAAGGCAAATATGAAATCCTACTAAGGTGAATACCCAGAATTGGCAAATCCAGAGAATTAACTGGTAACCTCAGTGAGCATGGAGTTTCTTTACAGGGTGAAGTTCTGAAACGTAATGGGCATAGTGGCTGCATAATAATAGAAATGTATCAAATGAATTGTATAATTTAAATGGCAAATGGTTTAGGTTTATGCAGTTAATTTCATCAAATTAAAGATACAAGGTCTTGTAGCAGTGAAGGCACTGGGTAAAGCTTTTCTTCCTTTTCTCTGAAATGATAGCTGGATGACCAACTGTCAGAAACAGCCTATGTGCCTGTGTACCTCAAGCTGAGGGCCAAAAAGCCACAGCATCTCCCAAGGCTCATGTATAGTCCTCCCACTATGGGGATCACAAAACATGGACTCCCAGAGCACGGCCCAAATGCCCCTCGCTGGCCCAGGCTCCCATTCTAGCTCATCCCCTGAGGTCACCTTGGCTATGTGTAGAAGACCTAGGGCAGTGTACCAGTGAGAAACAGGCCCTGGAGAAAAGCTGTGTTCCTAGGAGGTTGCTACTCAGACATGCTGCATAATTGCCTAGGCTTGAGAGCCTCCTGGAGGTCGGTGCAGCACAGTGCATCTTCATGATGCTGCAGACCCAGAATCAGTCTTTCCAGTCTGCCTTCCAGTCGGAGCACTGGCCCAGAGCTAAATTAGCCCGAAATGGGAGCTGGTGGTTTCAAGATCAAGACACAGTAGTCCCAGGAAACAGGCAGTCTTTCCTGAGTGCTGCCCCTAGCTCAGATCAGACTTAGCTGCAATCACTTTCTGATGCTTTATCCAGTTGTGAGATGGTCTATCCTTTGCCAATGACTGTGGCAAATCTCAAAGACTTCATAGACCTGTTGCTTCCTGTCCTGCTTGTCTGTGCCAAGCATGCCACCTACTATAGCCCTCTAACCACAGCCCTTGCCCCCTCAAAACTGAACTTCCACCTGCAGCTGACCTGTAAAGGTGGGGTCTTCTTTGCTTTTTTATTCCCTACAAGGAGCAAGATGCCCAGCTGGTCTATAGGATACAACAGGTGTCCCCACCATCAAAGCAGACAGGATGATCATACAGAGTTACCTACCACCTTAGGCATCCCTTTATTAGGACCTGTGTTCATGTATTTTGCAAATACAAACAGGTACTCAGCAAATACATTCAGTTTTAAAACATTTTATGACTCTGAATACTTCATTCTAAAAAGTGGGGTGGTTCATTATTTGTCAGGGAGACAATTCCATCCTCTGGCTCAGTGACCAAATAGAAAACAGAAGGTACCCTCTGAAGGCCTGTTCTGCAGGCTCCCCTTTGAAACTGCAGGAAGGCTGTGCAAAACTCATGTAGAATGACTATGTGCACATTATTATAAACAGGCTTGGCTTCTGGTGCTCAGGAGACACAGAGTTGAGCCATCTGATTGCAACCCGTTTATGTTCTATTGCCACTGCTCAGAACTTATTGGACACCACTTGGTGCTACTGGGCCTCTGCTGCAGACATGACAGTACAGACAAGCCATCATCTTCCTCAGGCTGCTACATGCCCGAGAGGATGAGTCAAAAGTTTCTGTCTTGTGACAAAAACTGTATCAAATAAAACGTAGAAAAATAAAATAAAACATCTGGAAAATCCACAAGTTAGTTCTTGGCAGGAGCTGCAGGTTCTGGAGACTGAAGGAATTCATAAGGGTCGTGGGTGACATCCGGCTGCTCCCCAACACTAAGGTGAGAAGGACTTCCTGTAAGTTTGAAAGAACATGGCATTTAAGTATACCAAACAGAACTGCAAAGCTCATGAAACCAACATTTGTGACTGATATCTACAAAGACCACTGTCCTCCCTGGCACCAGACAGAGGTGCATTCATAACCCAATCTGAAACAGGGATGTCTACAACCTCCTTGGGCTCTACTTTGCTTGATACACAACATGATCATAAAAACTCTAGTTTTTCTTCTGGCAGCTGCAACCAGGTTTCCTTTGAAAAGATAGGATTCATTCCGTACACAGAATGCTTCAGGATATATGCAAGGTCAAACGAGAACAAATGGCAGTGGAGGCTAGGAAAGGAAGTAGTTCCTGAAGGCAGTGGAGGCTAGGGGAAGTAGTTCCTGAAGACAGTGGAGGCTAGGGGAAGTATTTCCTGAAGGCAGTGGAGGCTAGGGGAAGTATTTCCTGAAGGCAGTGGAGGCTAGGGGAAGTATTTCCTGAAGGCAGTGGAGGCTAGGGGAAGTGTTCCTGAAGGCAGTGGAGGCTAGGGGAAGTAGTTCCTGAAGACAGTGAAAACTAGGGGAAGGAAGTAGTTCCTGAAGGTAGTGAAGGCTAAGGGAAGTAGTTCCTGAAGGCAGTGGAGGCTAGGGGAAGTAGTTCCTGAAGGCAGTGGAGGCTAGGGGAAGT